>PISW01012845.1:0-29900 GCA_004023785.1 Mungos mungo | reverse complement strand
CAGGAGTCCGTTGGACTCACTGCCCTCCCCAGCAGAAGTCCGTGGGCTTGCTGCCCCCCCCAGCAGGAGTCCCTGGGATCCCTGCCCCCACCCCCAGCAGGAGTCCCTGGGATCCCTGCCACGCCCCTGGGGGATTCAGGCTGATGGCAACATTAGTTGAAAGCAAATAAAATTAGGAAGATAAAGCTGTACCGGCAGAACAAAACAAAGAGGCCCATGCGGTACATTATGAAGCCAAGTAGATGAGGTCCCTGTGCTCCTGCCCTGGGGGTTCTGTTACCTGGTCACCGTTCAGGCACCAGACGTTTACTGAGCAAGGTGCAGTCAGAGGCCAGCTGGCGGAAGGCACAGGCCCAGGTCCTTATTTCGTGCAGCCCCTGGGCTCTGGCGGGGGAGCCAGCCTGGGGGTCTGGGAGGGAGTTCTGCTTCCGTCCCCTGGGGGCGCTGGCACCCCGCGTCCAGTACACTCCCTGATGCTGCCTGGCCTCACGGTGAGGCGGGGGGCGGGGGAGGGTGCCCCACCGGAAACCAGAACAGCT
Source organism: Mungos mungo (assembly GCA_004023785.1). Lineage (NCBI taxonomy): Eukaryota > Metazoa > Chordata > Mammalia > Carnivora > Herpestidae > Mungos > Mungos mungo. Next base: position 29,361 of record PISW01012845.1, on the reverse strand, counting down.
GCTTGTACCTGGCTTGCTCACTCAGAATTGCCAGGGGGCATCTTCCCAAGGCCCACTCGGGTCCCTGGGGCCTCTGCCTTGAGTGGGGAGGGGCCCCTGAGGGAACCCCCAGCCCTGCCCGGGACTGCGGGGCATGAATGGGCTTCTGGACCCTCTCCCCACTTCCTGCCCCTCCACAGGGACGTCAAGCCGGACAACATCCTGCTGGACGAGCAAGGTGAGCCCAGGCTGCACGGGGCGGAAGTCTGCGCGGCCCCGCCCACAGGACACGCCTCCAGTCCTCGGTCCTCGGTCCTCGGGACTCCTGCTTCGTCCTCTCTCCTCGCAGGGCATGCACACCTGACCGACTTCAACATCGCCACCATCATAAAGGACGGGGAGAGGGCCACTGCACTGGCGGGGACCAAGCCGTACATGGGTGAGCCACGGCCCCCGCCCTCACGCCTGCCTGGCCAGCCTGCTGTGTCACTTCCCTGGATGCTCAGGACAGTGGGGACGGGCCAGCCAGGACCCTGGGTGATGATGTGACAGTTAGGATACAATCCTGCGTCGGCCTGGCCCATCCCCCTCATCAGGTGGGGCAGGGCCCCCGGGCAGTCAGCGGGGGAGGGGACCTGCGGGCCGGGACACTCAGCTGCCTCTCCCTCCCTGGAAAGCTCCGGAAATCTTCCAGTCCTTCGTCAGCGGCGGGAGCGGCTACTCCTTCGAGGTGGACTGGTGGTCGGTGGGGGTGCTGGCCTACGAGCTGCTTCGCGGATGGGTACGGAGCTCCTGGGGCCCAGCGCTGGCCCCGGACCTGGGCTGGCTGTGTCCCGCGGAGCAGGGGTGCTGAGTGCCCGGGGAGGGACGGAGCCGACCCTGTAGGTGCTCGGGGACAGTCACCCGTTCTGTGGATGCACTTTCAGAGAGAGCGGTGCCTGAGCCAGCGCAGGAGGCGCTGGGAGGCCGGGCAGGGGAGAGACTGTCAGTGGGGCTGCGTCCCTGGGTCCTTCCTGTGGGGTCCCCGTGGGACCCCCTGCTCTCATCTCCTTGGGGGCCTCGGAGGCCCGGCACCCTCAGCCACCCTGCAGGACCCCAGCTGGGAGGAAGGCAGCCCCTCCTGGCCTCCAGGGCCGACCCACCCGGGCCGGGTGTCCGTGGGCGTGATGTGCTTCCTGCCCGCCCAGATGGGCAGCCTCCCCTGGCCAGTTTCCTGGCCTCGGTGCAGGAGCGGCCCAGACCCGGCACCCTCCTGGGAGCTGAGGCCTTGCTCTGTGTGCACGGGGGGCGGGGCGCTGCCTCGGGGGCCTCTGGGTGCCGGGCGCCGCTGCTGCAGCACTGCCTCCCCCGCCCCAGAGGCCCTACGACATCCACTCCAGCAACGCCGTGGAGTCCCTGGTGCAGCTGTTCAGCACGGTGAGCGTCCAGTACGTGCCCACCTGGTCCAAGGAGATGGTGGCCCTGCTGCGGAAGGTGAGCCCCCCCCCCCCGGCCCCGGTCTGAGGAAGGTTCTGGGTTCTTGCGGGTGCGTGTCGGTGCCGCTCCCGCCAGGCTCACAGCTGGTCGGCCTCTGTCACCTTGCGGTAGCTGCGCCGGCCTGAGCGCTGGCTGTGAGCTGAATGCCATGTGCCCGTCAACAACGTAATCCCCATGACCTGGTCCTCGCCCCATTTCACAGATGTCCAAACTGAGGAGCAGGCCCGCGTGTCACACGGGTTGGGGGGAGGGTGCGTGCAGGCTGGGAGCGGGCTCATGCTGTGCTCTGCCCTCCTCTACCCCGACCTTCTGCCAACCATGGGTGGCCACTGCCTGCTGCCGCCGCCGGGGCTCATCCCCGGAGCACACAGAGAAGACCCCAGGTCCCCCGTGCGCCCCCCACTGCCTGAGCATGTGGCTGCAGCAGCCCAGGGGACCTCAGTCTGGCAGGGACCCAGGCCAGGTGCTCTCACGGAGCCTCCGTCCAGGGTCCAGGCCTGGGCTAGGGCTGCCCCTCGGCTGCCCCCCCACTCCACTCAGAGAGCTGCACAGTAAGTGCATGGGCGCCTCTGGGGTCAGGACCGGGTATGCGAGAGCTTGCTGGACGCACAAGGCCCAGGGGCCCCCGCGTCCTGGCCCACAGCCCTCCCTGGCGTGTCCTCCCTGCGTCACCCCTGGAGCAGGCAGCTAGACGCCTCTCCCAGTTGCTGAGAGGCTCTTGCCCAGCCCGCACCCCACAGGGCTCTGCCCACACCTGCCCAGGTAGCTCCCGCCGTGGACCTTGGCCCCTGAGACCCAAGCAGGGAGTGGGGACCGTCCATGCATCAGACCTCACACCTCAGGGTCGCCTCGGACAGGGTTTGCTGCCTTCTCTCTGGGAATAAGGACCGCATGTGGGGGGACACCCAGCTGCAGTGACCCAGCCACACACCACACCCCAAGGCTCCCAGGGCCCGTGTCCCGCTAGTTCCGGGCTTGTGGCCCTTCCTGCCGCCTGCTGGTGACTCTTAGTCAAAAGTCCCTGTGGATCCCGTGCGCCCTCCACCAGCCTCGGCCCCAGAGGCTTGGCCGTTTGGCCCCTCAGCCACATGACCACACCGATCCGGAGTCAGTGCCCCCTCTCCTTGCCTGACCTTGAGATCCGTTGAGTGGGGTGCCCTGGCCTGGGGCAGGTGGGCAGCGGCGCGCACCGCGGCTGCGCTGGGCGGGGCGCCGTCTGACGTGGGCCCTGTTCCAGCTCCTCACTGTGGACCCCAAGCACCGAGCCTCCAGCCTGCGGGACATGCAGGCGGCCCCGTCGCTGGCCGGCGTGCTGTGGCAGGACCTCAGTGAGAAGAAGGTGGCGCCAGGCTTTGTGCCCAACGTAAGGCTGGCAGGCAGCGGGTGGGGGCCCCAGGCAGGCGGGGCCGGCCTGCAGGCAGGGACTCAGCTCCCCCTCCCCCTGCAGAAGGGCCGGCCTGCAGGCAGGGACTCAGCTCCGCCTCCCCCTGCAGAAGGGCCGCCTGCACTGCGACCCCACGTTCGAGCTGGAGGAGATGATCCTGGAACCCAGGCCGCTGCATAAGAAGAAGAAGCGTCTGGCCAAGAACAGGTCCCGGGACAGCAGCCGAGACAGCTCTCAGTCTGTGAGTGGGGGGCCTGGTGCGGGGGCCCCCCCTCATCCTCCGGGGCACTGCCTTGAATCCACCCCCAGCCGAGCCCCTCACTTCCTCTCCCAAGCAGGTGGGAGTGGCTTGTGCTCCTTCCTGCTCTGGGTCGAGGCTCCCGGGCCCACACCGTGCCCGCCTCTGCCCCCAGGGGCACATGAGTGTGTCCCCTCTTATAGGGACACCCATCGTGTTGGGTTAGGACCCACCCTAATCCCAATGACCCTCTCTTTATGTGACTCTGTGTCACATTCCAAGGAGTTGGGGGGGACGACATCACTCTGGGGGGGCATAGTGAAGTTTACAGACACCCTCTCACTTGCCCCAGGTCACAGAGCTTCTCCCGGGAGGGTGGGGGCGCTCCTGGGGAGCATGTGTGTGAGCGCAGGCTCAACCCTGCCTCTGTTCCCCCGGTCCAGCTGGTGCTCACAGAAGCAGCTGGGGTACAGGTGCGGATGGCAGCAGTCCCAGCCGTGGCCCCCCTGCCCCCGGTGCCGCTTCCTCAAGCCTGTTCGTGGGCACAGGGCTCAGGCGGGGGTGGGTGTCAGCCAGGCTCAGCATGGCGGTCCTGGCCTAGGGGGCCTCCCGGAGCCTGGACTCTGGGCTGCTGGTGGCGGCCCCTGGTGTTCAGAGGTGGGACTGCAGGTGCGGCCCCGCCCATTTCCAGCCTGGGGCTCCGAGCTCGCCCAGGAGGGACCGAACAAGGCTCCTCATCTCTCTCTGCCTGCTGAGACTCGCTCTCCTGTCCGGAGACACTCCTCAGACTCGGGCTGCAGGCGGTTTCTACTGTTCCGTGGCTTTCTCTGCTCGCCGGGCGGGGCCTATGGAGTAGAGCGTATCCAACCTGCGCTCAGTCTGTGCTTCTGGCGTCTTCCCTCAGATGTCCTGTGCTTGCTTCGACGCGCCGTAGCATTACCCCTCGCACTCAGGTGGGGTCTGTTCGAGCGAACTTTTGTGGGTAGCGTCAGGTCCACAGTCACTCTTGCCTGCGGCTCTCCACTCATTCACGTGCTGAAGACACGGCTCTTTTCCCGTTGGCGGCTTGGCGTGGCCCTCAAACATTAATCAACCCAAAATAAGCGTTTCCTGGAAGTGCAGTCGTCCGCCGGGGGGCCTGCGCGCTGGCCTCATCCTTCCGTGGGGGCCCTGACAAATCGGTGGCCACGTGCCGCCCACAGAGCTGTGCGGGGTCCGTGCTGGGGAAGTGCTGCCGCGGCCCCGCAGCCGTGCTCGGAGCCGCCCTAGGCCACGCGTGCCCTGAGCCAGGTGCCAGGCTTGCACAGGGCGCGGGGTCCTCGTGCCCCGAGAGCTCGAGCGGAAAGGCGCAGCTTCCGGCCGTGTGGCGCCCTCCTCACTGCCGGTGCGGTTTGCTTCTTGTTGGGAGGGGGGCAGCTTCAGGAGCGTCCGGGCCCGTCCGTGGTCACAGCTGTCGCCCCACAGATCCAGGACCAGCGGCGAGGGCTGTACGGGGCTGCAAATGAGTGGATTTCAATCATGCACTTGGCTCGGAGCAGAGGGGTGGGGCTGTGGGGGCCAGCCCCTGGGTGGGGTGGGGACACTTGCGCCCCCCAGGGGCAGGGTGGGCGCGGCCAAGCATTAGCTCAGACCTCTTTCCAACAGACTTCCAATTGTGTGAATTTGTGTGAATTTCCATCAAGGTGGCTGACGACAGCCTTCCCTCGTCCCCTGATCTTACTGTGCACGTTAGCGTGTGTGCACACATGGGTGTGTGAACCCGTGGGTGCGTGTGTGTGCACGTGAGCATGTGCGCGCATGGGTGTGTGTGGGAGCATGTGGGTGTGTGTGGGAGCATGTGTGCACATGTGTGTATATGCGAAAGCGCGTGTGTGCACACAGGTGAGCATGCTTGTGTGTGAAGATGTGTGCGTGCACACGTGCAGTGTGAGCATGCGTGTATGGGTGTGCATGGGTGTGTCCAAGCCATGTGCATGTGTCAGCACTGTGCACATGTGTACGTGTGAGTGCGTGTGCACGCACACGTGTGCATACGTGTGAGCAGGTGTATGCACGTGAGCATGCTTGTGAAGATGTGGGGGAGGTGCACATGTGCAGAATGTGATCATATGTGCACGTGAGCGTGTGCGCGTGCACATGTGCAGATGTGTGCGTGTGTGCACATGTGCATGTGTATGGAGGTGTGTGTGTGTGTGTGTGAGCACGGGCTGGCTGTCCGTGGCTCTGACCCTGGGAGCACTGTGATCTATTGGCCACCGCTGGACCTGGGTGTGGTTGCACTTTGCTGCCTGGTGCAGGGCTCGCTCGCACGCTGCTGGGCCCGGCTGGGTTAGGTCCGGACCTGTGCTGCTCTGGCGTATGTACCGCCTTCACCATGGACGCCAGGGGGCTCAGTGCTTGAGCAGTGTCTCCACAGAGACCAGGAGACCCTGAGCTGCTCCCTGGTGCCCTGCCCCCTGGTGTCCTTAGCCTGGGCCCTCCAGGACCGCCTGGTCCTGTGAGGGTGCTCGCGTCTTCCGTGTAGAGTGTGTCCACCCTGTCTGGCTGTCCACTCCTCCGGAGACAGCACTCGTCCTGGGCTGTTCTGGAACCTTCAGGGAGCCATCATTTCCTTCCAAGTTTCCAGGAGCCGCCCTGCAGCACCTTAGACCCCCTCCAGGGTTCTTGCCAGGGAGTTCGCCCCCGGCTGGGGGAGGATGCCCCCCACCCCCACAGTCCTCCGGGTGCTCACCCAGCCTCTCCTGCACCAGGCAGTGCCCTTCTGGCCTCCGCAGTTCCCACGCGGGCCCTGCTGCTGAGGGCAGGGGGAGGCGGATGGGTTAGGGGGGAGCCGGGGACAGGTGCTGCTGTCCTCTAGTGGGGTGGCTGGAAGGGGCCATCGTGGCCGCATGTGTGCGCCCAGGCCCTCCCAGGTTTCAGGGGCCAGTGCTCTCGCCCAGGACCATGGCTTTGACGCACAGAGGGGAGGGAGCCAGGCATGGTTTCTGGCCAAGTTCGGTCCTGCAGACATTGCCTTCATGTCGGCATCTGCCCCACGGCAGCGGCTGGGCTTCCATGCTGGGCGCCCTTTGGTCACTGGCTGAGGCTCACCCAGATGTTCTTGCCTGAGGGCAGAGTTTCTCCACAGGTGCAGCCACAGCACAGACGGGCTGGGAGGGCTGCTCAGGACCCCTCTGAGGGGAGGGGAGGGAATCTTACAGCATCTACTACACTCATTGGTGTTTCTTTCTGACTAACAGGAGAATGACTACCTTCAGGACTGCCTTGATGCGATCCAGCAAGACTTTGTGATTTTTAACAGAGAAAAGTGAGTGCATGTGCTGGGGGGCAGACGGCAGGGGGCCGAGAGGAGGCGGAGGCTCTCTGGGCCACACAGATCCTGAGCCCCAGCAGCCATGGGGCGTCAGGGGGCCCGGAAGCCTGTCCCCACCCTCCCAGGGAGGGAAGGTGGGACGCCCCTTCTTGCTCAGGCTTCTGTGGGGGGCAGAGGTGCTTGGGAACTTCCACTTCCTAACCGGGGCCCAGCAGCCAGCCTCTCCCGGGGAGACCCCGTGGACGGCCTGACGGGGGGGATGGCTCGGCAGTCCTGCAGAGTCACACGGACTGATACCCGTCACTCACACACTCCACACACCTTCCCGAGTGCCAGGGCCCAGGCACAGCTGGTTAGCAGGAAGACACGACGGGCCGCGGGCAGCTAGGACACCAGCAGCCATGGAGGGAGGAAGCCCAGCTCTGCAGGCCCAGGAGAGGGGGGGCGAGATGCGGCACGGGGGGCTTTCTGGAGGAGGCAGCTCTCACTCTAGTGACCAGGACAATGTGTGGGCACTGGTTTAGGGCACTGGCTGCCATCCTGAACACTCAGTCAAGCACTTTGAAAAGCTTTGTTCCAAAATTGCTGGCCGGCAGGATTTGCTGCTCAGCTCTGGCGCACCCGGCCCACTGCTGCAGGCTGAGGCCTCAGCGGTCAGGCAGGGTGCTGCTGGGCTGGGCTGTCCCCTGGCCCGCCCCGCCTCCGTTCTCTGCTCCCTGTGGTGCCTGGAGGGCCACTTTGTCCAGCGTGCCCCTGAAGGACCAAGTGGAGGTGGGGGGGGGGGCGGCCAGAAGCGTCCTGGGGCTGCCGGACCGAGAGGCTGCAGAAAACCCCTCCTTGTGTCTCCCCACCCAGGCTGAAGAAGAGCCAGGACCCCGTGAGCGAGTCCCCGCCTGCCCCCGGGGCCGGGGCCGGGGAGGCCGCGGAGGACCGCGAGGGGACGCGCCCCGCCCTGTCCATGTGCGGCCCCATCTGCCCCTCCCGCCTGGCTGAGAGTTAGCTCCAGCTGCTCTGCAGACCCAGGTCTGCCAGGAGGACAGGACGGGGCGGCGGCAGCGGCCCAGCGTGGACATTCCCCGCCGAGGAGCCCGGCCCCTCCCAGCACAAACCCCGGCCTGGTGGCCCCGCTGCTCCCTGGCCTTGTTTTCACGGGGACAGGCTGACTGCCGAGCCTGCTCGGGGGCTCTCGGTGGCACACGGCAGCCGGCGGGAGCGGGGAGATGCCCCCGCGGCTCAGTTACCTGCAACGGCGGCAGGAGGCCTGTGGCCTCCCTTGGCGGTCCCCGCCCCACCACTGGCAAGTCGCAGAGGCTCTGGTGCCACCGGCCTCAGCTGTACATAAGCCCGTGGCGCCGGCCCCGCTGTTGGTTGCGGGACATCTGCGCACTGGCTCCCAGGGGCCCACTGAGTCTCATAAGGGGAAGGTGAGGAGTGTTTTTATAGACACACTGTTCTGGCAACTTCTGCTGTGTTTCTGTACAGTTGTCACCTCTGAGCATCACGACCTAAGAGCTGCTCGGTGTCCAGTGTCATGCGTGTTGTATGCCTGCAGTGGCGGCGCAGAGGTCTGTGGGTGGGGGCGGGAGGGGGCGGGGTCTGCGGGTTGGGACGGAGCCTGTTGATGGGGTGAAGTCAGAGCCTGCTGGTAGGGGCAGAGGCGGAGCCTGTCAGTGGGGTGGGGCGGGGCCTGCTGGTGGGGGTGGAGCCTGTTGATGGGGTGGAGTCAGAGCCTGTTGGCATGGGCGGGGCGGAGGCAGAGCCTGTGGGTGGGGGCAGGGCAGAGCCTGCCAGTAGGGGCGGGGGTGGAGCCTGCCGGTAGGGGCGGGGCGGAGGCGGGGCCTGCTGGTGGGGTGAGTGCAGAACCAGAACCAGAACCAGAACCGCAGATTGTGTGAGGAGGCGCAGGCTGAGCCGGGCAGGAGGAATGAGGCGGCTCCCCGCTCACCGAAGGCTGGGGGAGTTCATGTCAGAGACACAACCCCATTTACTCCTGCAGGGGACACAGGAGTCAACACCGGGAAGCCAGGGTCCAGAGGTGGGCAGCTGCAGGGCACCTATGGGTGGTGCCAGTCCCCAGAGAAAGTGCTAGGTGGAGAGCTGGGGATGCCGGAGGCAGGAACAGGGTAGGAGGTTGGGTCCTGTAAGATCTGTGAATCTAAGTGTGCACTTGGAAACCCCCGGGGCTAGCACACCTGTTTCCTGTGCTGGCTGCATGGATGTGGGTGTGACCTGGCTCCTTGGTCACCTTTCACCTGTGCCTGGACGTTGGCCCCAGAGGAGCCTCGGAAATCCAGCTCTGAGGCTGACCAAACTGATCTGGGGGCCACCGGGTCAGACCTCCCACTGGCTGCCCTGGACCAAGGCAGCCCCACAGGAACCCCAGATTCAAGGCTGGGGCTGTGTTCCCCCAGAGGGCACAGCTGGGAAAACTCCCTGGTCACCACTAGGAATGGACACTGCACAGGTGCCGGGTGTGAGGGACTGTCCCTGACCGGTCCAGCTCATCTTCCCCGTGACCCAGAACACCCTACACTTAGGACAGATACACCCTTCTGCGGACATTCTGCACCTGGGGCACAGGACTGGCACGATTTCTGTGAAACCAGTGAGGCCAGGTTGGCAGCCCCTTCTGGGTCAGAACCCTGGGCTTCCCTGTCTTCCCGGGTAAGGCCCACAGGGTGCGTCTGCGGGGGACACAGGCCTCAGGCCGGGGCCACACCACCTTCTCGGTCTGGTCAGAATGTGGGTGGGGGTCATCCAGCCCAACCCTCTTGCTCTGCGCATCTGGCTGTGGGCCTCTGGCCGTGTCTGAGCTGCAGGCCTGGGTGCCGGCATGGTTCCCCGGCCCCCTTCCTTGAGAGGAAGAGCCAGGCCTGCGCCGTCCCGCCCAGAGGCCGAGCAGAGCTGCCCCGGGGAGGGGAGGGGGACGGCGGCCTGCGGCCAGCAGGAATGTTCCCGAGCGCCCCGCGTGTGAGCCGCTGATGGGGGGTGGGTGGGGGGCAGAGAAGTCAGGGCTCCACACGCCAGCAGCTTCTAACCCAGACGCCTTTAATAGACCCCTGTCCCGCCAGCGCGGGGCCGAGGCGGCCGCTGGGGCCGTGGGTGGCATGCAGGCTCCTGGCCACGGCTGTCCTCGGTGCGCACGTGCCGCACTACTCAACTACCGGAACGCGCACTCGGCCGTAAAAGGAGAGCGTCTCAGCTAAAGGGTCCTAGAATCCCCCCGACTCGGGCTACAAGAGCGGAACTTTGGTCCTTGGCAACGTACGAACGAGGCCGCCCTTCTCAAGTTCCTGACGGGTCCCTGAAGTCACAGCAGCTCTGGGGCAGGGGCTCCGCTCGCGGGCGCTCCCCCAACACCAAGGTGGACGGGGGTGGGGGGGGGCAGGCCTGGGGCTCCGCGGGGCAGTGACTCATATCGGGAGGGGAGCCGAAGCCCCGCCTTGAGGCCGGACCGCTATTCGCGCATCTGCAGGCCCGGTGGTTTCCGCCGCCCAGGCAGGTGGCAGCCCTGCCTTCGGGAAGCACCCAGCTGTCCTTCAGGGCCACCTGAGCTGATCCCGCCGCCACGTCCAGCCTCCTCAACCTGACAGTGAAGCCCCCAAATTCAGCCCTTTCCTTGTGCGGGCTCCTCGTACAGGACCTGGGACCCCAAAAGGGTAGTTTCTTGGGGGGTGGGGTGGGGAAGGTGAGGCCAAGCTCCTTTCAGGTAAGTCTGACAAAGGGTGAGCTACGTGAGGTGAGCGGCCCCGCCAGCCGCTGCCCCGTGGGTGGGACACCTAGGACAGCGACGTGATGTTGGAACGTCCGCCAGGGGGCGCCATGATCTTCTGAGCCGTGCGTCGGGCAATGTGGTCGTCGGCCTGAGACCCTGCAGAACGGGTGGGCTTGAGGGCAGGGACGTGGACGCCTGGCTGCACCCGTAACCGGGCCCATGGCTGCGGAGCCCCCGCGCACCCCCGCGCGGGCAGCCTGGCGCACGGACGAGCCGACCCGGCAGACGCTCCCATGCCGAGGCTGCGGGTGCGCAGGAAGTGGAGGGGGAGGGGGAGGGGACGGCGGCAAGGGGATGGACAGCCAGTCCTGCTCGTCCCACCTGTGGGTCTTGGCCCCACGATAGGAGAAGCCTGCCCCTAGCTTTTATGACGACCCGGGCCTTCCAAGGGGATCTGCCCAGGCCCCCCGTGCCCAGGAGGCTAGAAGGGACTCTGCCGCCCCTGAGAGGGCAGATGGGGACATCAGGGGTGGGAAGAGGGAGGACCCGGGCCCAGTGCGGCTGCAGGGATCTGTCACGGCACGGCCAGGACCCCGACCAGAGGCTCGAGGACCAGCCTGCACACTGGGCCCCCGGAGCCCTACGCGGTGTCCCCGCATGTCCCCCTGTGCTCACAGAGCCCTTCCTCATGTGCCTCCCATGTAACTCGCAGGCTGGAGGGGCAGCCTGGACCCCACACGGCACCCCACCCAGGCAGCACATGCTCACCCCAGGCTCAGTGACAGTCCTCTCTGCAGCGTGACTGATTCAAGTGGGGTCACCAGGGCCACACTGGGGCAGACGCTGGGGCAGGAGGGGCCTCCCTGCTGGCCCCTGCGGGGCAGGTAAGCATGTCCTGTCCCCCCATTCCCACACTGCCCGTCTGGGACAGTTGTGGGTTGATGCAGCCTTGCTGAGCTCACCCGGGCACTGGCTGGGCACTGGTAGCGCCCCCGGGGGCTTCCCGACCCTCAGGACGCTCCAGCGGAGCCCCCAGCCCCACTCACCGGACAGGCTGAACCCCGACTGGTGCAGGTTGCGCACGGGTGGCACCGAGATCTTCCCCGGGCAGGACGCACGTGCCTGGGCGCCACCCCCCGGCTTGGCGGGCACCATCACCTCGTGGACGGGCCCGTCGTACAAGCCTCGGGGCACGCCGTGGATCTCTGCCAGCTGTGGGGCCGAGGGGGTGGGCATGAGGGGGGCCCCTCTGCTGGGCTCTGGAACCCCAGGGCTCCCAGCCAGGGACCACCTGCATGCTCGCACACACCCCTTGCTGCCCCCCCCACACGCCGTGCGCACATCCCTCCCTGCTCACACCTGTGCACACGGCCCCTCCTCCCGAGGCGGAGGACATGCTCGGACAACGGCAGCCCTCAGGACGTGGCCTTTGGGGGAGGGGGAGCCAGTAGCCTCTGCCTCCTCAGGACCCTTCCTCGGTGGCCCCAGCAGAGCCCCCACCCCAGCCCCGAGGAAGCCCCGGGTCCTGTCCTCCCTGAAAATGGCCCCAAAGCCAGAGACATTTCCCAGGAGCCCCCACGATGGACAACAGTCCGTGCACTGAAGCAAAACCCTCCTGGGTGCTTGTGTTTCCTGCTGGCACCTCCCTTGGGTTCACGCTTAGACTCAGGATGGTAGCCAGCGTCGGGGGGTCGCCACGGGGTGCAGGGGCAAGAATGGGGCTTTGAGTCCCGACGGTTTGGGTCTGAGTCGGCACCCCACCTCCAGCACCCAGGGTGAGGGACCGGGAGCCACCTCTCCCTGCATCGGTGGCACACGGGGCAGGGTCTGCACGAGCAGACCCCCACCCCTCTGGACTTCCGGCCTGGGCTCTGCACCTGGGCCGCGTTCCCAAGGCCCCACCTGGGGACGCAGCTGCGTGGCCCTGAGACAGCAGCGTCTTCAAGAGTTAGAGCAGACGCCACTCCCCTTCCCCCTGGAGACCATCGCCCCAGCGCCCAGCCCACCCTGGCTCCGAGTTCAGACAACATCCTTCTAGAAAGCTGGATAAAGCAAACCCGTGTGTGCAGTAATTTTGTGTACACGTGTGCACGTGCGCGTGCACGAGCCAGCTACGCGTACTGTGTGGGGCCGGTCAGATGCCTGAGCATCCGGCAGACGCAGCTCGGCCCAGGGTTGCAGGAAGGAAGGAAAAGATGAGGGAAAGTACTCACGACTTCCCGGTTCATTAAAGCGGCTATAAAGCCGACGCGTCCCTGCCTGTCTGTGGAGGCGCATGTGCGCACGCCGAGCTCCCACAGTGCACTGCGGCCTCGGTGGTCTGCCCTGGGAGGCGGCCACGACCGGCTTCTGTGGGGCCACTTGCACAACACAAGTTTGCATGGAGGGGCACCTGGGGGGCTCGGCCGGTTGAGCATCTGACTCTTTGGTTTAGGCGCAGGTCACGATCTCCTGGTTCATGAGTTCGAGCCTCATGTCGGGCTCTGTGCTGACAGCTCAGAGCCTGGTGCCTGCTTCGGAGTCTGTCTCCCTCTCTCTCTGCGCCCCCCCCCCCGGCAAAATAAATAAACATATTTAAAAAATAAATAAAAGTGCATAAAACCACTGCTAAGAACCGACTCCCCAAGCAGGCCCTGATCCTACTCAGGGTGGCCGGGCCAGGCTGACCCGGAGGTGGAACCACCTAGAGGTGAACCAGGTCCGAGGAGAACGCGCCCCAACCCCGCCCCCCGCCCGGATCAGGCCTTACCCGGTTGCGTGCCTTTATCCTCTTGTAGACGAAGTCGGGAAACGTCTTCCGAGGGATGAAGCGGCCGGCCCCAGGGGTGACGAACATGTTCCCGTCCTCCATCACGACCCTGCCCTGACTCACGACCACCGTGGGGGCTCCTCGGCACTCGAGGCCTTCGAAAATGTTGTACTCCACGTTCTGGGGAGACAGGGCGGAGGGCCGGCCTCAGCCCCCTGCGAGCTGCCCAGCATCCTCGGAGCCCGAGGGCCCCATTCTAGGGCCTCTGAGGAGAGCCAGTCACCTCGGCTGGGCCAGCCCGGCCACCCCCTGCTGCGACAGTCCCGGAATCGTGCCCCTTGGGACAAAGGGGATGCGGATGAGCCTGTAATGGGGTTGAGTCTCCCGCCAGGCGGGGTGTGTGGTGCACGTCCCCAGGGCTCCCCCAGCCCTGATCCTGACCCTGACCCTGACCTAGGAACCCGGCTTCTCTCACCAGGTTGTGGCTCTTGGCAGAGATGATTTTTGTGGCCTTCGGGTTCCAAATAACCAGGTCAGCGTCGGAGCCCACAGCCACACGCCCCTTCCTCGGGTAAATGTTGAAGATTTTGGCTGCATTTGTACTGGTCACAGCGACAAACTCATTCTCGTCCATCTTCCCCGAGGCCTGGGAAACAAGAAGGCCAAGGTGAGGCGGGGGGGCGCTTGTCCGAGCAGCTCCCGGGGGTCTGGTCTCACGGCCTTTCTGCGGACACAGCGGCCCCTGCCCCAGGCAGCGAGCGGCGTCAGAACGGTGCTCCCAGGAACGCGGAGGGCGCCCCTGAGGTTTTGGAGACATCTATGTCCCCTGAAGGACATGACAGCCCCATAGGGTGGCCAGGAGGCCTCGGGAAATAGGACGGCAAGAGGGGCTGGGGTCCGGGCCTCTGCGGGGGACGAGCTCAGGGACGAGCTCAGGGCTGGAGTGTGGGGGTGCAAGCCGTCTGAGGAAATCTGGGGGAGACTGAGTACAATTCCAGCAGGAACAGTGACCCGCTCTCTCAGATGCGTTCTCCAGGGGACCCGGCCGCCCCACAGCCATGGGAATCTCCCTCAGGGGGGCCAGGACGGAATGTCTGGGGAGCCCTGGGTGGCAGGGCTGAGGACGAGACACACCCTGGATTCTGTTCCAGGCGGTGGGTGTGTTTACTGGTTACTCGACTTCCCTTCCTGAGGGTCCTGGTGGAGGACGGACCACCGCACAGCCCGCCCACGGCCTGCCCACGGCCAGCCCCCACACGCCCCCTCCCCCGCCCTGCACAGGGCCCCGCCCACGACTCCGCCCCACAGCAACCCGATCTGAATATGGCCCCGCCCCACAGGCCCCGCCCTGCACACGGCCCCGCCCCGCACTCACCACACACTTCTCCCAGACCACAGACATCCGCTCCTCGATGCCATTGGTGCCCTCAGGGATGAGCGTGAAGTTGTCCTTGCCGACGGCCTTTTGGGCAGTGGTGAACGTACAGTGGCCACTGCCGGTCACCTGAAGGTCCCCGCTGAGAAAAGGTGGGGTCAGAGGAGGCCCGGTGGCCGGATTTTCCTGAGCCAGCCCAGGCCAGTCGGCTTTGCCCCCTCCCCCGCTGGCACAGCCCACGGGGGTAGAGGTGGTCCGAAAGCAGCACTGAGCAGAGTAGATGTCTCAGTGCGGGCATAGGAGGGCAGGACGGATCAGCGCGGGTTCTCTGCACGGGAGGCCCCGGCCCAGGGCTCGCGTGGAAGCCCGGAGCTGCTGGCAGGCTGCACGCGCGGGGCGGCTCCTTACCTGGACAGCAGGGAGGTGAGGTGATCCGCCGTGGTGGGGTCCGGGTTGATGGGGGGTGATGTGACGAAGGCCGCGGCCTTTGCCCAGTTCTTGCTCCAGTAGTGTGAGCCGTCAGTGCCCAGGCTGGCGGTGATGGGCTCCCCAAACACAACCACCCCTGCAGGGAGGCCCGTGAGAGGCACCCCCGAAACCTGTGGGCCCCCCCAGAACCGGGCAGGGCAGGGCCCTTCGCGCTGTGCTGCTGACACCCTCCTCAATTTCTGGACCCTGGACAGCTCATCTCCAGCTTCCGGGACACCCAGACCTTCCCACGTGGGGGTCCCCTCCACACCCTCCCCCTCCTACTGCCTGCCGGGGAATCGGCCAGGCCCGAGGCAGGAGACATGGGCAAGGCTGCCCGGCCCTGCCCGCCTGAGCCAGTCCCCCCTGAGGACCCTGGTTCTTCTGTGTCCCCACCACTTCCTCCAGCTGCGGGCTGCTCTGTGGGCAGAGGCCACCTGGGCCCCCAGTGCGTGCCCCTGGCTCCCGGCGTGTGCCCCCCAGCTCCCGGCGTGTGCCCCTAGCTCCCAGCGTGTGTCCCCGGCTCCCAACGTGTGCCCCCCGGCTCCAAGAGGCACAGAGGCACCCAGCCAGTAGGGGTGTGGGGCTCCCGGTGCAGGGCAAGGGGTGGGGGTCTGATCAGGCATAGGATCAGCTCCCCCTCACAGGCACACGCCACACACGCACACATCACACACAATGCTGCACACACATGCACATATATACACTGTGTGCACACACAGGGGGCACACGTGTGCACACATGACGCACACGCACAGCTCTGTCACTTCAGTGCCTCTGGTGAGCAGCTGCTGTCCGGACAAGACAGGAGACCAGGCCCCACCTGTACGGGGGGGGGGCACCACCCCCGCCCCTGAGACCCACCTCCAAGAGGCCGGGCAGGGCGGCCGCCGCTTCCCTGTCAGGCCTGCCCTGCCCTCGGTGTAGCCAGCTGGGCCCCCTGTCCCGAGAATGTGAGCCCCGATCCCGGAGAGGTCCCCCCACCAGTGTCTGGGGCCCAGGGCCCGGCACTCACCCCTGCGCTTCGCTTGGGCGACCACGTCGGCCGCTCCCTTGCTCATCACCTTGGTGACGTACAGGGGACAGTTGGCCTGCTTGGCGATAGTGACGGCACGGTACACGGCCTCGGCCTCCACCTGGGGGCGGGGCGTCAGGCTGGGCCACCGCCACCCCCGGGGGACCCAGCGGGGGCAGCGTGAGTGGCTGAGGACCCCTGCTTGCGGTCCAGGGCCCAGGACCTGGGGTGACCCACATAGTTCCCAGAGCCAGACCACGCCGCCTTCCTGGCCTTTGGTAAAGGCCTCAGAGCCACCAGTGGTTATGGGGGGACAGCAGCCAGAGGGGTACCAGCACATCACAGCCCTGGCCGCCATGGGGGCAGGGCCGCTCCGTGAAGTGGCTGTGTGGGGCTCGGACAGTCACATCTGGGACCAGTCAGTGTGCCAACTCCTACCTCCTCGGGGCGGCTGAGCACATGGCCCTCGGGGCCCGTGACGCCAAGCTCCAGCAACCTCTTCTGCTCCTAAAACGACAGACAGGACATCACAGTCCAGCCCGGGTACGGCCAGAGCCTTACAGAGCCCCAGTCCTGGTGTGATGCATACAGCCCGGGGGACCCTGCCCCCAAGATGAGCCCTGACCCCCTCCTCTCATGTGAGCTCCTCCCCTACATGAGCCCTGGGCCTCGGCACCCAGATCACCAACTACAGAGAACTCAGGAGGAGGAGTCGGGGCGTCTGGCGAGGAGTGACCCCAGCTCCCTAAATTACAGATGAGGACACAGCTTGGAGAGGGCACACCACCTGCCACGCTGGGTTCCGCCAGCAGGGGGCCATCCCGGAGTCCGCGGGGGGGCCCTGCGGTCAGGGGTAGACAGAATGCACCCTCCCCGAGGACGCTGCCATGCTCCCGGGCATGCTCGCCACCCTCACCCCCTGCCTCTGTACTGAGCCCCAGGACGTTCTGCTAACTGCAGCCGGGCCTGGCTTTGGACCAGAGAGGCCACACACAGCACCAGCCGCTCTGGCGGTGGGGTCGGGGAATGAGGACCTGGGACCCCATGTGTCCCTCCCCAGGTGTCACCACCTTCCTTTGAACTGGGGTTGGGGCAGGCTTCGACCCGCCAGGAAGCTCTTCTGTGTGTCCAGGATGCCAGGGAGGTGCGCTGCCCCCTAGGGAGCCCCCGAACCTCTCAGGCACCCCAGCATCTGACCGATGGGCACGCGAGCGGAGGGGAAACTGAGTGTGGCCAAGGCTCCAGGTGCCGGCCCCATGGCCCACGGCGGAGGGGCAGGCATGGGGCCCGGACCTGTGCTCCGTGACCACGCGCGACAGTTCCCTGAGGGGCCTCGGTCCACGGGGGCAGAGGACACCAGGGAAGTCCATCTCGGTCCCCCCCAAGCAACATTTTAGTTCCGGGAAACTTCTGATAAAAAGTGTGATGATCGGGGCACCTGGGCAACTCGGTTGAGCCCCTAACTTTGACCCAGGTCATGATCTCATGGGATCCAGCCCCGCACCGGGCTCTGTGCTGACAGCTCAGAGCCTGGAGCCTGTTTCAGAGTCTGTGTCTCCCTCTCTCTCTGCCTCTCCTCCGGTAACAGTCGTGTGTGTGTGTGTGTGTGTGTGTGTGTGTGTGTGTGTGTGTGTGTGAAAAATGAATAAATGTTTAGGAAAACTTAGAAAGTATGATGGTCATGGAGGAATCTGTATTATGGACAAAAGCCCCCAGACCCCCCAACTTCCTGCTTGCTTGACCTCTGACCTGGGCAGCCTGCTTCCCAGAATGTGTCCACTATTCCCTGCCTGGGGGTTTGTGCGACACGGTGTCCCACGTGAGTGCCTGAAGCCCCCGGCCCCCCTCACCCCCCTCCCCCGCCCAACCTGCGGGCGTCCCTCCCAGCACCTCTTCCACGATGTCCCCGTTCTCTGCGTGCACCTGCGCCAGGGCGCCCAGGTCCCGGATGATGCTGAACACCTCGTACATCTGGGAAGAGAGTGCACAGGCGTGTGGGGTCATGTGCGCCCTGCCAGCGGCCCGAGCGCCCACCGCCCCGGCCCCCGCCCTCATGCACCTGCCCTCACCTGGCCGTCGGTGCACTGGTACCGGTCCTTGTACGCCATGAACACCAGGAAGGAGTTCACGCCTGGAGGACGAGCGGGAGGGGGTGAGACGCCGGGGCCTCCGCGCTCCCTGACCTCCTCTCCCCCGGGCCCGCTCCTCGCTAATGTGTGTTAAATCCCCAAGAAACACGGATGGGGGTTTGGCTTCAGGACTCTTGATGAAAAGAAATGAAGCCTTGACAACAGACTGGCCTGTTCCCGCGCAGAGAACTGCAGGTTGGAAGGCATTCCCTTCCTAAAAGAACGCTAGGAAAACCTGTGACTCTTGTCCTTCATCCAGGGGCCTGGGCTGCAGCTGAGGACAGACAGCGACAGGACCTGCCCCTCAGACACAGAGTGACCTCCTGCTCTGGATCCTCTGGGAGTGAAACCGACCTTCCAGTTTGCCCAACTTCCCCCCAACTCCTACCCCCACCCTGGGGTCAGACGGACGCAGCGTCCAGCCGGGCCAGGGGCTGGGGGTAGGGGCCCTTTTCGGCCAAGACCAGGGAAGCGTGGACCCCTTGCCTACCCACCCCCAGCCGCCTCCGGAGGAGCCCTTACCTTTGTCCTTGACCAGGGCCTCCAGCTCCTCCCTGATGCTCTCGTGCCAGCGGGGCACGTCCACGTGCAGGGAGTAGTCACAGCACGCCCCGCTGTCTGCGCGCTCCCGCCACTGCTCGTAGGCCGCCAGCAGGCTCACGCCCGGGTCGGGGAACACATGGTCCACTGTGGAGGGGGGCAGTGCGGTCAGCCGAGCCCCCGCTGGGAACCACCTTGGCCTCCAAGGGAGACTGTTTCATGTTCCCAAGAGATCAGGAAATGGATTTGAAGAAGCCGTGGAGAGGCCACGGGCCGCTTCCACGGGGCCGATGCTACGAGGAAGCCGCTCATCGGTTCTGTCCAAAGAGGCACCTTCTGCCTCGTCCCCCTCGGCCCTTCTCTGAGCAGAAAGGCCAGACTCAAGCCACCCCACTCCCCGATGGACATGTTCACCCCAAGGAGCACCGGTGGCCTTAACCTCCAGCGCAGGTGTCTACCCGCATGGGGCGCACCTGGAGGGCCAGAGCAGGGCGCAGGCGCAGGCAGTGGCGCTGTCCGTGGTGCTGGAGCTGGCCGGCCGGCCCCGAACAGCGGCCCGGGGCTGCTTTCCCTTACAGGCGCCTCACGGACCACACACACCTTCCACAGCACCACCCCACCCCTGGGGAAACCAGGAGAGCACTTGGCCCCTGACTATCACTTCCCCCCCCACCAACCTCAGGTCCACGGTCCAAACACTGCTCGTGGTCTCCCCTGGGTGCACCGAAGGAGCTCAGAGCAGGGGTGACCAACGAGACAGCACACCCACCCAAGGTGCTGGCAAATGCTGCGCCTTCCTCCAGCACGTGTGGGTCCCCCTGCGTGGGTCTCCCTATTTCCCACAGGTCAGATCTCACGCCCAGGACCCTGGGAGAGAGGGTGCTACCCGCCCTGTGGTGCCTGCACGGCTCCAGCCTGGGGGAGATGGCTGGCCAGAGGCAGCATGTGTCTGTCCTCACAGGGACACCTCACAGCCTGACACCTGGGCACCGGCACAAGCGGGTGACAACCACGGATGTCCCGGCTGGCTGGGGCCACCAGTGACGAGCATGAACAGTGACCTAAAATGGCCAGTCTCCTCAGTCAAACTAAAAAACAGACCACTGCTGGCTTTTTTTTTCCTCCATGGTTGAGTAAACCAAACGAAGCCGTGATTTCGGCAGTAGGTAAACATCAGACATCACTTGTGAAGTAGCCCTGAGCCCTCAGGCGGTTTCCTGGTGGCAATGGGGACGGCACCACTGTGTGCAACTCTGCACTGATGCCCTCAGTGCCCACAACCTCCTCAGGAGGGTCTCCCCCCACCTTCCACCTCACGGGTTAGCAAAGCGTGGCTTCCAGAAGCTGGCTAGTTACCTGAAGGCAAACAGCGAGAACATGGTGGAGCCGGGCATCAGCCAGGTGCGTTAGACCAGGCCTTAACCACGGCAGGGCTGCCTGCGCTTGGCACTGCCAAGCTGGTGGTGTTCAAGGCCACGAGACGAGGGCCTGGGGTCTCGTCCCGGCTCTGAGCTTGCCCCGGTCAGGCTCACCTCGGCAGGCGAGTCCCGCTGGCGAGCTTTAGGCAGGGCGTGTCTGCCGCACTCCCAGGGCTCACGAGTTACAGACGGGACCGCTCTGGTGGCTACTGATCAGATAATAGTAAGTATTCCTGTCAGTCTTCCCCTGGAAACACAGCCTCCATCTTGACATGGGCAGGAACTTCGTGCAAAGCAAGCTTCAGAGCGCGAGGCCAGGAGCAGGCGTGTCTGCCTTGGCGGCATGGCCCCTCCCCTCATGCAAGGCATTTCAATTTGGAAAACCCAGGCCTTGGCTGGTTGCCAGCTTCCCAGGAAATGAGAAATTCCTGGGCACACATCCACTTGCTCCCATGGAAATGCCAGGAGCACGCCAGAGCCGGCCAAGGCAAGATGACTCACAGTGCGAATGGGGGTGACGGAAGCGTAGGCAAGGGTTTTAGACTGAAAGGTAATAAAGGGACATAGACCAGAGCACCGCTCCACTGCCAGGCTCTCCCCGCAACCCGGAAGCCGGCCGGCAGAGCCAGGCACGGCCGCTCTGCATGCGGGAGACACTCACGTATCATGGTGGTCCCTCCCGCGAGAGCGGCCTTGGTCCCCTGGCAGAAGTCATCGGCCGGCGTCATGCCCAGGACGGGCATCTGCAGCCTCGTGTGCACGTCCACGCCGCCCGGCAGGACCATCAGGCCATGGGCATCGATGGTTTTGATGCCTCCAGGGACAATGAGGTTTTCTCCAATTTGTCTGAGAACAGCAGAGATTTCACTGGTTAGAAAGAGGCCAGAACGTGAGCAGTGGAGCCAGGAAGCATGTTCGGGATCCTGGGGAAGAGGGGGGACACGGCTGAGACGTCACGGGTCCGGAGGCCTTCAGAGAGCACAACACGCCAGCCAGCGGCTGGAGGGTGCTACACGGAAGGTGCACCCTGGGCACTGCCCTGCGGTATCCACCCGGGTGCCCCAGGCTGCTCTACGGACTAGTGGCTGGAGCCGCTGACAGATGGCGCAGCGTGAAGAGTGTGGTCAGTAAGTACTTACGAAGCCCCTACTGGGAGCCCCGATCACCCTACAGCTGGGACAGCCACACGCCGTGTGAGCCGCTGCCCTGCTTCCCAAGACCTCGCCGCAGATGGGCAAGGTTCTGCTGCCGTAAAGGCCTGGGCTGGGGCTGTTTCCAGGGAATGGGGTTTTGGAAAAGGAAAACAACATTTAGGTGGATTTCACCCAAAAGCGACGGCGTGGACCGTGTGCGCTCAGCGCGCGCACGGCCGGCGACGAGGTCTGCGGCGGGCGCGTACTTTATCAGGCCGTCCTCCACGTACAAGTCGGCGTAGAAGGACTGGTCGTCGTTCACGATCTTCCCACCTCTGACCAAAAGGCGGTCACTCTATTGGAAACAAGCAGAAGACACACAGGTTTTCTCCGAACTGAGCTCCTCAACGTCTCGCCCCAAACTCCTCACTCTGGAATTAAGGTTAAACACTGGGACACAACGTGTACACGTGGAGACGGACGAGGATGGGGCAGAGGGGCGGGGGGCGGCTGCGGCTCACGGCTGGGCCCGCAGGCCCCGGGCAGGCCCCACATCCGCAGGGCAGGCGGTCTGGCCTTGCCGCAGGCCTGGGGACAAAAGGGGCCCGTGTGAGTGAAAGTGCAGCACTGACTCGGTCACATCTGAACACTTGTCACCCGATGTAGGCAGCGCAGGCTGAGCGACGCGCCTCATGCCGGCCTGGAAGGTGAGCCCCCTCCCCCGCCCACACACAGGCAGCGCCGAAAGGCAGCCCGGCCTCAGTGCACACCAGGATCGTGTGGCCCACGGTGGGGCCGAATGTGGGGGGTTAGAGCAGTGTCCCAGCAGGCCGGGTCCCTACCTCTGGGCGGGGGAGGGGGGCTGCATCCCAGTGCAGGCAGACAGACAAGGATGAGAAATCATACAATAGGCCATCGCAGACTGTGACACACTCAGAGCACAAGAGGGTGATGTGACAGGGTGACAGGAGGGGAAGCAGGGCTGCTCCAGGATCAGAGGAGGGCCCGTCGGAGGGGCTGGTGTGGGATGTAAGCAGCCGGGGTGGTGGTCCAGGCCAGGGAGCAGCCCATGCAGAGGCCTTGAGGCAGGAACCAGCTTGAGTGGATACATAAGAGGAAACTGGGGCCGGGCCAGAACCTTCCAAGAGGAGGGTGAAGGGCTAAAAGAGCCCAGCTAAGTGGGCCGTGCTGGGCTGGGGCATCAGCGGGCCCCACAGGGGGCTGAGGCAGGGGCTGAGCAGGTCTGATGGACCGTAGAAGATGGACCGTCAGTGACGGAAGCAGGGCGGTGCCTGGTGCTTTCTGAGGTTGTCCAGGGAGACGAGGGGCTGAGAAGAGATGGGGTCCGGAGAGGCTGGGAGTCGGGCGGGCAGGGGCTGCTGATGCAGAGGCCTGGGGGTGACGGGCCAAGGAGACGTCAGGGTGGCACAGCCGTGGAGCTGCCTGGAGGTGCCCCATGTGGGTGAACAAAGCGCCAGCCGGCAAGGCCAGCTGTTGAGGGTCATCTGCACAGGGCACGGCTGTGGCCCCGGGTGGGGGCCGATCAGTGCTCAGCGGCCACCAACCCACTTCTAAGAACCCCACCAAAAGGTGGCGAAGGTGCAAAGCGGGGCAGAGGTGGGGTGTCACGCACAGAACTTTGCATGGCCTCGGAGAACAGCGGGGAGAAACATGGAAATGAGCCGAGACGCAGAGGGCTGTGGGGGCAGACCTTTCCCTCATGTTGCGGTGCTTGAGCCTCAGCACGCCCCCTGACCTGACCCGGCAGGAGCGAGTGTGCCTCAAAGGGAGGTCTGGCCACTCTCTCCCAAGCTCTGTGACTGCCCATGACCGACCCCGCAGGAGCCAGGCTGTGCAGGGCGAGCGGCAAGGACCCCTTCCTGCTACGCCATCCTCCACTCGCCCTCATCCGTTCGGACTGACTGCTCAGGATTTTATTGGTCAGTAAAAAAAACCACCACCCCACCAGCTGGTGAACTAGGCCACGGGGCCAAGTGCGGCCTCCAATGGACCAAACATTCTCGAGGTGGCCCAAAGAGACCCTGGCTAGGAAGAGGAAGACTTTGGAAAGAAGAGACCTGTGGCGTGTGGGTCCCCCCCAACCCCCGTCAGGCACCCCTCCCCCGCCCGCAGGCAGGAAGACACCTGTGGTCTGTGTGTCCCCCGCTCCTGAACTCAGACTTTGGGAACCTTCCTGGGTTTGGAACCAAGAAGGAAAATGCAGCTGGGATGAAGCCCTCCTCAGGATGAGGGTGCAAGTTCCCCAGAAGCCACCTTGGTCCGACCTCCTCCCCAAACCCCAACCCGGGGCCAGCCACCGGCAGATTTCCCGAATCAGCCTGGACCCCGAGCCAGTCACAGGCAAGACCCCCTCCAGCCCGGGAAGGACAGGGCTCCTCCCTCTGGGAGTGTCCCTCGGGGCCCTCCCGCTGAGATCAGCTCCAGCGGGTCTCAGCCCCGCGGGCGCCCCCTGCCACCGACCAGCTGGCGCCCGGCCGCCTCCCTCCCTCTCCCTCCCCCTCCCTCCGCCGACTACCGGCCGGCCGCCTGGAAGGGGCGGCTTTGTTTCCTGGAAGCACGGGGCGGACGGTCTGACCTCCCGCACCCCTGCTTGTGATTGTTGGGGGGTCTCCCCTCCCGAGGGCTGGGGCTGCCAGGGTGTCAGCTCAGTGGCGACTAGTGAGCGCTCTCCTCTCCTGGGGTCTCCGAACCCCGGCTCAGTGGAGGGGTTCGGGCCTCCAGGGGCTCCAGGCTGAGCCGCGGGGGCCGAGGCGCTTTGTCTCGGACAAAGAGCTCCCCGCGCGCGGAGGCGCGGTCCGGAGCCAGGCCAGCCGCGCCGCGCGGGGAACAGAACCGAGGCCCGGCCGGCGGTGCCAACAAAAGGCCGTGTCCCGGGCGGACGCCGAGCCCGGGTTCCCCCGCCTCACGCCCGGCCACCGCGGGGAGGGAGGCACCTCCGCGCTTTGGGGAGCAGGCCTCCCCCGGCCCGCGCGCCCTCCCCGGGCGCAGAGGCGGTCCCGGGAAGCCGGCAGGGCCCGGGACCTGTGCGTCCGGCTCGGGAAAGGGGTCCGGAGCGGCGCTCGCGGGAGCCCCGACCGCCGGCGGCGCGGGAAGGACCAGCGCCGGGACAGGGGCACCGACCGGCGCAGGCTAGACTCGGAGCGGAGAGAGCTGGGCGCGGAGCCGGGACGGTCCGCCGGGGCGGCGGGCAGGGGGCGTGGGGTGAAGGAGGGCCCGGAGCGGGGCTCACCGTGATCCGAGGGATGCTCTTCTTGCCCTGGAAGGACATCCTGCTCCTCCGGCCCGCGCGGCCCCCACGCTCCGCCGGCGCGGCCTAGCTCAAGCGGAGCGGGCCTGGGGGTCCCGGGCGGGGGCGCGCAGAGCCCAGGCCTGTACGTGGGGGCGCCGGGCTTCCGAGTGCGAGCACGCCGGGCCGCGCGGCTCCCGCGCCGAGCCCCGCCCCCGGGCCCGCCCCGCCCCCGGCCCGCAGCTGCTCCTTTGCATTCAAGCCCCGCCCCAGCCGTGCTCAGTACCCACCGGCTAGCCAGGCCCCCGGCCCCAGAAGAGGCCACAGGCGGGACCCCTGCTCCCCGGGCCCGGCGCGGACCCGCGGACGCACGCTGCGTGGGGAGGGGGCGAGGGCTGCGACAAGTCCTGGCCGCTGTGTGTGAGGAGTTTGCACCCCGGGAAAGCGGGTGGAGCGGTCCGGCAAAGTCCTGCCAGACCCCGCCCTCGCCCCGCCCAGCCAGGGACCGCCGCCTGCTCCCTGGTGACCCGAAGCACCCAAGGCCACAGGGATTGAACCTAATCTCAACTTCAAGCCCAGGCGCTGCGGGAGCCAGACTCCCTCCGGGAAGATGCCTGTGGCCAAACCCTGACCCTCCGCATCCCGTGGCCCAGGCCAGGATAGGGACCCAGAGCCGTGTACTGGCTCTGGGACCTGGAAATGGACACACCTCCCGCAAGGCTGCTCCAGGGCTGGCTGCGTTGACACTTGGGGACAGGAGGAAGGGGACAAGTTCAGGAGACACAGAGATAGAAAGGGACAGCGAGACTGAGACATAAAGAGAAAGAGCGCTACCCAGAGCCCCTGACGAACCAGAGAACCAGAACCAAGGCAGAAGAGGCCCCAAGCGCACGGGTTCAGGACAGCGAATTCCGGGGGGCAGACTCGGCCAGGCAGGGAGAGGGAGGCCCCTCCCTGAGCCCTCACGCCCCCTCGGAGAGGCTGGGGCTTGGGAAGAGCACCAGCCCCGGCCCAGGCCCCAGTGGCCCGCCCTGCGGCTACTACCTGCTCTGGGCTGCGGCCCTGGGTCAAGCCAGGTGGCTCTCCTGGACTTGCCGCGGCCTCCGGGCCATCTCGGCCTGGCTCACGGGGTCCCTCTGGATCCTCACGTGGCCCGCTGGGAGGCTCTCCAGCCCGAGGGCTCCGACGGCCACCGCCCGACGCGTCCAGCTGCAGCGACTTGTTCTCAAAGGCGTCCTCCACGCAGCGGAAAACGCCGCCAAGCTTGGGCCGGGCCCGCGGGCTGCCTGCGCCCAGTGTCCCCAGGCAAGCGGGCAGAGGCTCCGCGGGCTCCTGCGGCCGGCGTGCGGCCATAGAAGGAGCGGGCGAGGGGCCGCGGGTCCCCGAGCCTCCAGCGGCGGGTGTGCACGCGTGCGACCCGGCCGGGCTCTCCCAGCCCCCGGCCCGCCCCCCCCACGTAGACCCCGCGCCCGAGCGCCGAGCTGGCGCTGTCCGCGCAGAGAGTGCTGAACGCGCCGAGCCGGCCCGAGGGCGCGCGTT
The DNA here is from genome assembly GCA_004023785.1 of Mungos mungo. Classification (NCBI taxonomy): domain Eukaryota; kingdom Metazoa; phylum Chordata; class Mammalia; order Carnivora; family Herpestidae; genus Mungos; species Mungos mungo. The sequence continues at coordinate 3,643 of PISW01012845.1, read as the reverse complement.
CCATCTGGGCGAAGCCAGGGTGCGCACCTCCCGCCCAACCAGCGGGGCAGGCACTGAAGACATCACCGGCCGTCGGAACTCACTCCAGCCGCATTTCCGGGCCCCGTGGCAGATCCCACGGCGGCCAGGAGGCTCTGACTCTGAAACGTTTGGCAAGTGGGGAGGGTCGGCGGGGAAGGGAAGGGGGGAGAGGGATGCGCCCAGGAGAGCTGCTCCTGACCGCCCTTAAAGCCCAGTTCAAGGCTTTGGGGTGAGACAAGGCTGAGGGACTCAGCCCGCCCAGGGTCAGGGGACGATGCTGTCAGTCTGTCAAGCCCTGCTGAGAGTGGCTTTTCAGGAAAAGACATTCCAGCCTTTGTTAATGCACCGGCACTTCCAAATGTAGGTTTGGACCTGAGAGTCCCCTGGAGGACACCGTCCTGGTGTGGCAGGAGCACTTCCGCAGAGCCGGATCAGCCACTGCCCCGCCCCCGCTGCCTCTCAGGCTTCCTCGCTCCCCCAGGGGGATCAATAAAACAGCCTCCACCAACCTGTGTGAAGCTGTCGGTTCCAAGTGTTCTTATTCATTCGCAAAAGTTATCTTACTTTCCTAAGCTTTTTGCGTTTTCTCTGCTGGTTCTCCCCTGGTAAGCAGCGGCAGGAGGAGGTGCCGCCCAGCACCTCTGATTTCAGAGCCTGCCTTCCAGGTGATTCTCCTCGAGGTAGGGGGAGGCTGCAGGTGAGGCGCCCGCTCCCTCCCCCGTGCGCAGGAGGACCAGGCTCCCTTCCCGGCGTGGAACGCGGCAGGGCCTTCAGAGAACAGACACGGGACACAGAAGTGGCTAGCATCACCAGTGTGCCCAAACTTTAATGCCGTGGGAAGAGGGTGACTTTGATATGCTAAGATTTAAAACATTTTTTATTAAAACTGTACAATAATTTACAAATGAGTAAAAAGTCTCTGGTATATATCATAGGAATCACAATACAAAAATATGTGTAAAATTTTGTACTTGACCACCATACGAACCTAGTTGAGACTGTGAATACTGTTTAGCACTGAACAGAACACCGTGTTTAGACTGTGGTAAGGAGCTGCGCCGGGGCACAAACACCGGCTGGCGTGTCGCCGGATAAAACACGTCCTAACTCGTGTTTGCGTAAATTTACAATAAAGCTTTTTAAAATACGGTAAACAAATATATGATTTGATACATATATTTACAACTTGATTTTCCTGAGCCTAAATATAAATCCATTACTGTGTTAAAACACACAATCCACCTTAAGGTTTCTGTGATGGGGAGATGGTCACTGTGGACTGCCGGCACGCCCTCCCCCCTGACATCCGGTGTGGGGTTCAGGGTCGGGTAAGGCACGCGGGGGGTCCTGAAGGCTACAGGTTCCGCAGGGGCAGAGCGCCCCGAGGGAGAGCACAGCCCTTCGGCAGCAGGGCTCTGGGCCGTGGAAACGAGGCATGCACCCACGTCCGCCGCAGCCGGGGGCCGCGGTTCACAGGAATCTCTAGTTTAGACAAACGAAAACACCCGGCGGCTCTGCGTGCCGCGTGCGCAGCGCGGCTGTGCTGGTGACGGTCACGCTGTCGGCACGTCCGTGTCCTGGTTACACCATAAGCGTTTCTGGCAACTTCCGGCCCCTCCTCTTGTTCCTCGAGGGCGTGGCAGTCCCCCACGGACCTCCCCCGCTCGGGGGCGTTTGCAACAACAGGGCACAGACACAGTCAGCAAATCCAGTCCAGCCCGCTGGTTTAGCATGAAAGGTGTCCTCCAGGATTTAGAAAAAGCACATTGTTTTAAAACGCTTGAATCCCTCAGATGCTCACTGGACTAGCAGGAATCGGGGGCAAAGGCTCGTAGTCCCTTTCTTCCTTCCTTTTTTTTTGTTGGTTCGCAAAACCTCAGTCCTCAAACACTGGATTTCGTCATCAGATGAAAAGAAGGCGCCCAGGATACATGAGTGAAAAAAACGATGTCTAACGAGAGGAACTGACATTGTGACTGAACGGGGACTCCAGGAACACGGCAAGGACACCCGCGCCGCTCGGCTCACGGAATGTTACTTAGAACATTCAGGAGCCATTTGCACACGCACTTGTACACACACACGACTTCATAAGCATCGCACACATCTCCACGCTTCTCTGGCCTGCACAGTTCGCCCCCTGTCAACCACGAAGCTGCGGTGAGGAGCGTCTGCCGTGTGTGCGGAGGGTGCAGGACGTGCCCCGGATCCGAGCACACACAGGCGAAGTGAGGTGGGCTGCACGTGCACAGCGCTACGTCCTGAAGGGCCAGCCGCGCTCCGCTCCCCCTGGGCAGGCCACGCCCGGGGCGGGGGGCGCACCAGAGGCGGCACCCCCAGCACCTGCCGCTGCGGAGTTTCTGGACGCCTGCACCCCCCCTCACCCAGCCCCCCTCTGGGGGCCCATCTGTTGCCACGCAGTGGCTCTTATCCGCTCAAGACTAGCCTTTGCCATTTGGTTCTGAGCACAACAAACGTATCGCAGGGATGCGGCCCTGGGAGTGGAGGGTCCTACTCATGGAGGATAAAGCGGGACTTCAGACTTGATCTACAAACCCCAACATCAGGCCCAGCCAGAGAAGTGGCAAACTCACCCTGTATCTTGTCCAGGGTGACTGTGGGCTTAAGACAACAGAAAGGATGGTCCTTCCGGACAGGTCTGGTTAATAGTGAAATGGTGCATCGCCCGGCAGAAACCCGTCACCCACTAGAGAAAAGCGCATCTGTCGGATCCTGTAAACTTCCTCCCGATTTCAGCCCAGGGACTCAAGCCTGGCCTGGGGCTGGTCACCTGCACCCGACTCGGACGTGTCTTCTGACGCAAACATGAAATGAACCTGACGCTTGCAGACAGCAGGGTCGCCCCTGCCTTCAGCTCCTCGGAAACACAGTTCGCTTCTCTTTTATGCGGTGTTTGCTACATTCTCACCTGGCTGCAGCTGTCACCTCCCAACCTCCAGGGGCCTCAAAAAAGCCCAAATCTTGTCTCCTGGTGGAGCATGCACGTGTGCACACACAGAGACTCACGCACATGCATTCGCATGCACGCACGCACACACACACCCCCCTTGCAAATTCAGCACTGAGAGTGACAACCTTTGGCCAGCGAGGGGGCGGGGTCGATGGAAGAGCCACTTCCGGTCCGGGAGTCGGGCGGTTCCCGCTGAGGACGCTCCTGGGCTGCGGGCTCCTGGGCTCCTGGGCTCCTGGGCTGCGGGAGCGGAAACCAGGCTTCAACCGAGCTTCGTCAGCGCGCTGTCTCCTCCCTGGGAAAGAGGGAAACACAAGCTGTAATCCAGCGTCACCATCCGGGCACGTGTGAGGCGACCGGGCGGTGGGGGAGGCGTGGAGAGACGCCCCAGGCTCTGCGCGGGTGGTGGGGTCCCCGAGGCTCCAGCCCCAGGCCGCTGCCGCCGCTGGCGCGGAAGGCGTGTGCCCGGAGGGCCACAGAGCTGCGCCCGACGCCCCAGAGCCGCGTGCAGACACGGCCCCGGACCTGCCTCCAAATGCCCCGGGCAGCTGCCGACGTTTCTTCCCAATTTCCATTTCTTCTCAGTACTTAGAGAGCGGGCCTCTGTTAGGTACCATTTCTCCCTTATTACCTTTCACGTGTTTACGTTTG
>PISW01012844.1:0-29879 GCA_004023785.1 Mungos mungo | reverse complement strand
AGAGAGAGAGAGAGAGAGAGAGAGAGAGAGAGAACCCCAGAGAACTGCACTAGATTCCTCTCTAATAGTCAATTGAATGCTGAGAAGAGCATTCATGTAAGGAAACAACCTGAAGCCCAGGAAAATTATCCAACACATTGGAGAACAGTGCTGATTCTCACCTGGGGCAGGAATAGTGCCATTTTCTAGAGTAAGACTGGAAAAAAACCACCTCATAATTCACAAGGTAATATGAGGTAGAATCCTTAGGGAGGTGTTGACTCAGTAGTAGGGAATATTTAATCCCGGCTTGAGGACCATCCCAGACCTACAAAACACATCATTCATAAAAGATACAAAGGAATCACACTGTTTCCAACTAAATTAACTGCATCATGGAAGAAGATGAGAATATTTATGAAAATTAAAACATCTATCAAGCAACAAAATAAAATTCACATGTTTTACTTCTAAATGAATATTACCAGGCATGCAAGAAAAGCAGGAAAGCATGGGCGATAATGAAAAAAATCAAAACTCACAGGCACTGTCACAGATGTTAGAATTAGCAGACAAGGACATTAAACCATTATTATAATTCTTTTAAAAATGTTTTAACAATTAGATAAAGACATGAAATATATATATGTGTGTGTGTGTGTGTGTGTGTGTGTGTGTGTATGTATATATATATTACCCTGGCTTCCACCACAAAAAAGTAAAAAAAGAAGAGTAAATTAAGGCCAAAGTAAGAAGAAGAAAATAATATAGGTAAAATAATGAATGAAATATAAAGTAGAAAAACCATATGAGAAATCAACAAAACCGTAGTTGGTTCTTTGAAAAGATCAATAAAACTGATAAACTTTTGGCCATACTGATTGGGAAAAAAAGACAAACTACCAATATCAAGAACGAGAAAGATGACATCACTATACACTCTACAGAAATTAAAAGGATATGGGAATGCTGTGCCTAAGCATTTAAAAACTTCAATGAAATGGGCAAATTCTTGGAAAGACAAAGCTCACTTAAAAATAAATAGACAACATGAAGAGCCCTACATCTAGTAAATAAATTACATTTGTTTAAAATTCTTTTTTTTTTTACATTTATTTATTTTTGAGAGACAGAACATGAGCGAGGAAGGGGCAGAGAGAGAGGGAGACACAGAATCTGAAGCAGGCTCCAGGCTCTGAGCTGTCAGCACACAGCCTGATGCAAGACTCAAACCCATGAACAGTGAAATCATGACCTGAGCCAAAGTCAGACACTTAACTGACTGAGCCAACCAGGTGCCCCATCAAAAATAAATAAACTTTTAAGAGAGACTTACTATAAAGCTATAGCAATCAAGACAGTGTGATGCTGGTGAAAGAACAGACAAATAAGTCAATGGAGCAAAACAGAGAGCTCAGGAGTAACCCACATAAATAGAGTCAATCCATCTTTGACAAAGGATTAACACAACACGATGGGAAAAAAGATCGTCTTTTCAAAAACTCATGCAGGATCAACTGGACATCTGCATGCAGACATTCTTCCCTCCTTCAAAATAATTAACTCAAAATGGATCACAGACCTAAATGTCAAATGCCTAGCTTTCTGGATAGAAAGGTCAATGCACAAGTTTGCTATTACAATCAAATTATACCCAATGAAAATGAGGTTATTTTCTAAAAGTAAATTAGAATGACTTTAGGTAAGGGAAATGGATATTAGTCAACCAAAATAAGAAAATGACTAATTGGATCCATAGAGAAAAAAATAATAAAATTTCTATCCCTTTGTACCATTGTGTCTTTCTACTGACAGTTCCATTGCTAAATCAAAATGGGGACATGAAAGCTTACTTAACATCCATTTAACAGATTTAGGACATTCTGAGTTTTTCTAGTGATGCATCTACTGGGTAATTAACAGCTAGAGGTAATTAATGATGTTGACATTTACACCCCTCCTACGCATCACCAATTCCTACATCACACTAATTGGCATTCAGAGCCTTCAGAAACGTGTTTGTGAACCGAACACTGGCACCGTCGTAGTGTTGCAGTTTTTGTGAACTCAAACACCTATTGTCCTGCTGACACATTAATATCATTTTCTAATTGCATTTGCTTAGAGAAATTACTCTGAAATCATGAGAACTTGAAATAGGTAAATGTTCTATCTACTTTTACAGTCCGAAGTTATCGATGTGAGTTTACTCCCTAGGGTACTTTTCAATAATTAAAAGTTAATATATAACAAGCATAACAACACAGACATTTGGGTTGAGTAGCAAAAACCTATTATCAGTACGCCCTGAATTTAAGAGAATCAATGACCTTGCTGAAAGGTGCGTAGCTAAGTCCACTGTGCTCTTGAGCCCAAAATTGCCTGACTGTGCTTCTTTACTTTGCATAATTGTGCAATAAATTGGTTCTTGTACTGTTCAATGTGTTGAGTTTCTTGGACAGTGTTTGAGTTTATGAAAAAAGAGGGGAAAGAGGTTGGAGGAAAGGAGATAGAGGAGAGAAGAAAAAGGAAAAAGGAGAAAAATGAATAGATATTAGGAATGAATGAATATGATCTCATGATGATGTAAAGCACCATTAAGAAGAAAAGGAGTGTCACCCTCCCAAGAGACCCCTAAAATAAGTACAGTTTCCCCAATCCTTTCTCATTTATCTGTACTCCTCCCCCCGCATATCCCCTGTTCCCCCACAGTGGAAGAATACATGGACGGAAAGGTAAACCGTGGGCATAGTGGTGTCCACCAGCGAAGCACTAGGAAACATAATTCACACAAAGACAGGGTTTTGTTTTATAGCTCAGATGCCAAATCGTCCTTAACAGCCACTGGATGAATCATTGGGTGTTTTTCACTTTTCCCTGGATGCAAAATTAATTCTCCTAAATCCTTAATCATCCTTCCTGGCAATACTCCGAAGGAAGGCCGTCCCCAGCAGTACTTAGTCTAATTAACTACCTTGGGTTTTACCTACTTAGGCATTCAAATTACTCCTTTGGTAACAGATATTTTGCTTGCCAACATTTAATTCTTCACATCCAAAATTAAAACTGATCTGGACCATTAATCCCTAATACTTTGATACAAAGGAGACTGTAATTCTATTCAGAAAAACACTCTTTAATGTATCTCTTCTTGTTATTAATTAGGGACCCTTTTTCTTCCTTTTTATTTTCCCTCAACCTTCATTTAAAAAAGAAAAAGAAAAAATTCAGGTGAAAAATGTTTGCCTCATATTCTTTTTTTTTATTAATAGTTTATTGTCAAATTGGTTTCCATATAACACCCAGTGCTCCTCCCCACAAGTGCCTCCACCATGACCTCATATTCTTTTAAGAAGAAAATGCCTTCAATTATTCTATCCTAATGTCAAGCCAAACAGACAGACACCCAGACAGACTTTGACTGGAATAACTCCCACTGTAAAATGGAACCCACAGGAGCATATGACTGTCATTCCCCACAGCAATGGTCACCTGAAATGCAGATCTTTTCTTTGATTCCCAATTTTGTGCTACCCTGCACACACATCCAATTAATTCCCAAATCCTGTTAGTTTTATCTCCTTAATATTTCTCCAAACTACTAGCCACCTTTGCCTTCATTAAACCTTTTCTTTTCCATCCCTCCCTGAGCGGTAACAACTATTTCCTAAGTGGCCCCTTAACCCCCTCTCCTTCCACTCAACACCATTTCAACCAAATGAGCTTTTTCAAGCTCAAAGACAATTATGGAACTTCCTTGCTCAAAACCAGTAATGGCTCCCCACTGCCTACAAGATAAGTCCAGACTCACAAATAAAGCACACAAGGTCCTCCAAGACTTGATGATGCTCAGCTCAGCAGACTTACGTCCTTCCCAAAGCCTGTGTCACATCACATTCTAATCCCTGAACACATTACTCACTGTCACACCCCGTTCCTTTGTTCGTGTGGCTTTCTGTCTGGAACATCTTCTCCCATGTTCCTCTGTCTTTGCCTACTTCCTCTCATCCTGTATGATCAGTTCAGGCCGCACCTCATCCCCAAACCCTACCCTTCCTCCTGCACCAATGTAAGGACACAAGTCTAAACCAAACAGACTCCGTTACAGGCTTTAAGGTCCCCCTCTGATCTGGAAGGCCTGGGTTTCTGTTCCCCAAAACTAGCAGGCAGTTACACACTGCCCAGAGCAAGAGAGACCACCTTCGCAGCCCCCAGTCAGGGAAGGCCGGCTACCACTCCCCACGTTCCTACGGGTGAGGCCTGCAGATGGGAACTTTAGATGGGACCCTGTTACCTAATGTTAAAATTAACCCGACAGTCACCAAAAAAAACCCTAAGCTCGCCCTGTAATTGGTTGATTTTAAAGGTACTCTAGGGGTGCCTGGGTGGCTCAGTCGGTTAAGCCTCCGACTTCGGCTCAGGTCAGATCTCACGGTTCGTGGGTTCGAGCCCCGCGTCGGGCTCTGTGCTGACGGCTAGCTCAGAGCCTGGAGCCTGTTTCAGATTCTGTGTCTCCCTCTCTCTGACCCTCCCCCTCTCATGTTCTGTCTCTTCTGTATCAAAAATAAATAAAACATTAAAAAAATTAAAAAAATAAAATAAATAAAAGATTAAAAAAAAAAAAGGTACTCTAAATGTTGTAATTGGGTCCCGCCAAGAGTAACGAACGCTCTGAACAATGTGTATGGTTAAAGTTGCTGCCAATACTGTTGTACAATTATGCTTGGGTCACTGTACCTGTGTCGCAATTTCCTGTAACTCCCCCTTCCCAAACCCCATAAAAACCCTACTCAGCCCTTGTTCAGGGCTCTCAGCACGGATCCACTGCATTGGTGAAGTCTGTGAGCCCGAGCCCGAGCCGGTAATAAAGTCCTTTGCCCTTGCATGCGTGCCTCAGTCTCCCTGGTGGTCTCTGGTCATTGAGGATACTGCATTCTGGGCATAACACCAGCACCAAAGAGTAATTCCTCACACTCCTACAAGCTATGTACATCCCTCTGTCCCCTGCATTTCACACAGACTGTAACAATCTTGAATCATCTAGAAAGATCTATTTTCTCTACTTACAGGCAGAAATTATGACTCCATCTTCGCTGTCTGCCCATGGCCCAAAAGTACCTGTGTATGTTTTTGTTGAATAAATGTAGAATAGTTGCTACACAGCATCTTTCCTATAAGTTCTGAAGCTCTTTACTGCTGCTACCCTAGCACAACACCATTGCCCATTATGAGGTTCATGTTTAAAATATAAAAAATAAATAAAATAACATTATCCCACAACTGAGAGTTTCTCCATAATGTAACATTAATGTTCAAATAGAGTGGTTTATATTGACTGTGACTTCTGTTTCTAGCAAGGGAGAAAAGAACAGAATTACCAGGAAATTACATAAACTCAGGGCAGGGAAGTAATATTGTCCAAATCTGAGCTACCAGGAAAAGAATGAAGCCACCTTAGCTTGTCCTGGCGGGCCTGTATGCCCTTGTCACCTTGTCATGAAGGCTCAATTCAGCTCCTCTCACCAAGCCCTCATTCCTGTATGATATGCTTGTCCCTTCCCACATCCATGAGAGAGCTGGGAGCACAGACCCGGAAGCCAGGAGGCTCATTTCAGTAGGAAATGCTACAGAAGCTCAGGTCCTGACCCCAAGAGAGCAGATGGGTTATTCTTTACCTTTACTCCATAAGAGCACCTTCCTTAACTGTCTGCTCATTCATTTATTGCCCAGCACTAACTTTGTGGACACAGCGAGACAACCAGGACTGCGTGAAGGGCAGAAGAGGGAAAGCACAGAAAGGCTTTAGGAAGTGCAAACGAGTTGAGTCCCGTTGGGGGAAAAGTTGAAACAAAGGACAATTCCTCATTTGAACATGTAGCCAATACAACGCAGAGGAGGAAGACAGCCTTTGATGCTGAAGAGAGAGGGTCTCCATCCTCCTGGCCAGAGAGACCGAACCCAACTTTAGGACCCCTCTGTCCCTCCAGGCTGGCCTGGTTTCTGGGTTTTGTGTCCCTGTGGCTTCCATATTGTAGGTGTGATGGTTCTAACTCCAAGGGAGCAAGGACAGCCAGGGTGACAGGTTTGAGGGCTTTTATAAAATACCCTTTTATGGGGCCTGGGTGGTTCAGTCAGTTAAGCCTCAGACTCTTGCCTTCAGCTCAGGTCATGGTCTCATGGTTGTGAAAATGAGCCCTGTGTCAGACTCAACACTGGGCATGGAGCCTACTTGGGATTCTCTGTCTCTCTGTCTCTGTCTCTGTTTCTGTCTCTTTCTTTCCCCCCGCCCCCTGCTCGTGGTCTCGCTCCCTCTTAAAAAAATACCTTTCCAATTATTACAAAAATATATGCTTATTGTATAAAAATGTTTACTACACTTTTAAGCAGAAAAAATGAAAATCTTTCCATAATCGCACAACTCAGCAATCAATGTATATGGAGGATAAAAGTAGAATTATAGTACTTAGGAAATTTGCTTTTCAAAGTAAACAAAAAGGGGACAACTGGGTGGCTCACTTGTTTGAGCATCTAACTCTTGATTTCAGCTCAGGTCACGATCCCAAGATTGTGGGATGAAGCCCTGTGTTGGGCTGGAGCCTGCTTGGGATTTTTTCTCTGTCTGTCCCTCTCCCTAGCATTCTCTTTCTCTCTAAAACAAAACAAAACAAAACAAAAATACATTTTTTAAACATTAACAAATGGTTGTAAAGGTGTTGCCTTTGTTGTTAAGTGTGTTTTATAGTGTTATTTTTAGTGGCTAAATAATATTTCATTGTACAGATGGTCTATACAGATGTACCATGATTTATTTAACCAATTACGTAGGGATGTTCATTTAGATTATTTCCAATTATTCCCGTTATTAGTACCTCTGTGATGAGCATTTTTACAGGTAAAACTTTGACAATCTATACTAATTGCCTTAGGAGGAGCTACTTCACCTAGAAGTATTAGGTCAAAAGACAGGAATGTGCTGAAACTTTTAAATGCAAAGTCAAATTACGCTACAGAAAGGTGGTGCGAATTGATATTTCTACCAACAGAGGATAAAAGTGCCCATTTCCCAATGGCTTGCAGAAAGTGTTTGAAAGCAGTCACTGAAAATATTCTACAAAATTCCTATTTAGTACCCAGTCTATTGATCATAGATAGTTTATTCATCCACATGGATTAGACTCCACACCTATAGAGAGTCTTTCCTGTGCTAAGCACTATAGACAGAACCAATACATTTAATTCATCTAATAATCCTCTCTCTAATCAATTTGGCCGAAATAGTCACATTGGCTGGTAAAATAAAAAACACCCTTAAAACATATTTTTAAACTATATTGTGGTCAAACTTTCCATTTTGTAATCCATCCTTCTAGAGCTTCTGATGCTCATTCAGCCTCCACCTGACACTGAGTGCACTCTGGAGACCAACCCATACCCCAGGTCAGAGCCTTAGTTACAGAAGAGATCTTTGTCCCATTGAATCCAAGTTTCTTTCTATAAATTTCACATATTAGTCCTTATTATTTTAGGGAAGAGTCCATTTTCTCTTCAAATGTTCTCCAGGCAAACAGCACTAATACCTCCCACATTTCCTTATATTACATTACTTCCAAGATTCTGTTTCAGCCATCTGGAATTCTACAGTTATTTTTCCTTCTCTTTTCTCCATCCTGGTGGCTCCTATACCAAGGAGACCTTGTTCTAAGTACTGTACATATGTCACCCTCCAGGATCCTTCACTTACCCTTCAGAATTAGTCCTTTTTCTGCATTCCCATAGTATTTTGGACAGATCTTTACTATATGCCTTAATTATTTCATGTTTTACTTATTTGTTTGCATGACTGTCTTCAGGCCTCACTTATGACCTCTTTGAGGATAAAAACTATGTTCAAAGCACCTAAAACAATACCTATTTGACACAGTAGTTACTAAAGAATGCATGCCTGCGTTAAATAAAATAGTAGAAGCTCACAATCCAGTAGGATAAATGAAACATACATATAAATAACTGTAGTATAAGACAGAAGATGCAGAAACTGTCAAAAAGCAAAGGATGCCTGTAACTAGGTTCTGTGGAAAGACAAAGATAAGGCAGAAAGGCAAATGGCCTCAAAAATCAAGCTGAGGTATTCAGCTTCTCACCATAGACAGGGTGGACACATTTTGAACAGAAGTTACAGAAGATTTCAGAGGGAGGAACAAAGAAATAATCCATGAACATCTGGTAAGGAATCTAAATCAAGATGCATGAAGAATAAGATGAAAACAGACAGAAGAGGAAACTACTGAGAGAGAAGAAGCCTTACATTTGGTCATGAATGAAATGACAGGAAGAAAACTAATGGGGGTGGGGGTGGGAGGGAAGGACAGAAGCTCCTCCAAGATGTCCAGCCAATGCTGTCCAGCATTGCTACCCAAAGTTTGCAGATGTATAACCCCTGGGAAAGTGACACTTACAGGTAAGGATTTTATGGCTCCTAAGCTAACTTTAGCTGTGGTTCTGTTACTTCAGGATTTCACAATGGATACAACTCTCTTTTATCTGAGACTCAGGAAATTTCACTCATTTACATTTCATAGATCACCTCTGTAGGCATTTGGTTGGGAGTCCTAGTAACAACAATGGAAATTTAAAAGTCAGGAGTAGAAGGAACTATCCCAGTTTACTAACCACTCAGGGTAACTCAGGGGTTCCCAAACGCTTTTTCAAGCTCATAACTCTTGAGAAAAATGAAATCACACTTGGAGGTCCCACATAGCAAACAGAAGAACACAGGTGCTCCAGTTATTGAAGCGGAGAACTGGGGCCTCACTCTCATGACCACTAGCCCTACCTCCCGTTCACATGTAAGGCGTTTTCATGAACCCTAGGGATCTGGAAAACCCAACTCAAAAAACCCATGATGGGACTGTTGAATCACTATATTGTACAGTTGAAACAAATATAACGCTGTATATTAAATACACTGGAATTAAATTTTTGAAAAATTAAACTAAAAGGAAAAACGTATGAATGATAAATTGAGATTTAGATACATTGCTTTTGAGGTACCCAAAGATCCACAGGTGAAAACAACAAGCAAGTGAACCAAGAGAACAGGAGATTGGGAGAGAGTTAAGATGTGGATTAAGATTTAGGAGCCATCGGTGAGAAGGTGATATTTGAAGCCGTGGTCATAGACAAGATGATTGAGAGAAAGCGGTGGGCAGGAAGACGAAAGAACACAGGTGAGAACAGGGCTTTGGGGAACGCCTACACTTCTAAGGTGGGCAAAGAAGAAAACCTCAGCCTGGCAGAAAGAGGAATAATGTGACAAGTAGCAGGGAAGCCACGTGGTATAAAATATTAGAAGTTGAGCAGGCCATTGCTGGAAGAGAAGGATGATGCAGAGTTTCACGTACACCAGGAAGCAAGAGGGACTTGAGGGAAGGGAATTTGCTGCAGTGCCGTGAGACAGCTAAGAACATGCCCCCCACCCCGGGGAGCAACTTCAGAATCACGGCACAGACAAGAGGCAGCGTACGGATGGGAGTGAACAGGCAGAGCGTCTAACTGCTTGAAAGGTTTGGAGGTCAGAGAAAAGGTGTCATGACATGAAATATTTCCTAGCTGGAAATAGGAAGAGGCTCCTAAGAAATGCTGTGTTAGACAAAAGTCAAAAACGTTTAAAAAATTTTTTTTTACTTGTTTATTAATTTTTGAGAGAGAGAGAGACTGACAGATAGAGAACGGGCAGGGGAGAGGCAGAGAGAGAGGGAGACAGAATCCAAAACAGGTTCCAGGCTCTGAGGTGTCAGCACAGAGCCTGATGCGAGGCTCAAACTCACGAACCATGAGATCATGACCTTAGCTGAAGTCAGATACTTAACCGACTGAGCCACCCAGGCGCCCCAGTCAAAAACATTTTTATGGCAAGTGGCCTAACCCAGCAGAAAAGTGGAAATATACCCAGGCTGTCCACATGTGATCCCCACATCACTATAGAACCGGTTAGGACTGAAGTACTAGTGAGCTCCCGGTCTGTGGTTCTGTATCAGGTAAGACCTTCAAACAGTTGTAACCTCTGTCCAATAGAAATGATACAGCAGTAAGAACACGCCAGTTTGTTTTGTTTATGGGAAGAGAGAGGAAAAGGAAGCACACCAAGGGGTGAAAGTAAGTGAACCTTCTGCAGGCTCAGGGGCATCTGCCAGCACCAGCTGATACCTGCTGTGATCACTTAGCTGTGCTCCAAGTCGCGACGTCACGGTCATGGTTTCAATCCCTGGTACCAATACCCATTTCTTTACTTGAGCTGTGAATACATCACACCCAGGGCCAGTGATCTTATAGATGTTCATTGCTGAACATAAATAAAATCAGGAGAGAGAAAGAGAGAGAGAGAGAGAGAATGCTTCTGAACAAATTAGCCTACAACGGAAAATAATTTAAAATGATACTGTAGTGAGAGTGGGTCAGAAGAGACATTTTCCTTAGTGGAATTTCTTAGTAAAGCCAAGCCCGAAGTGACAGAAGTTCAAATACACCATGTAGATTTCTGATTCTTGGGATTGTAATAATAGAGAATACAGCATCAACAATTTGATGATAAGCATGAAAATAATTATCAAAAGCGGATCCCCTGCTATGCTTCAGGCACTTGCTATACCTTGTCTCATTGATCCATACAGAAATCACACAAAGTAGGCATTTCAAAACAGAAGTTCTCAGAGGTTAAGTAACTGCCCCAGGTCCTTTGGTTGATAAGAGTTAGAGCGGGATTGCAACTCAAATCTCTCTTATTTGTATGTCAGTGGTTCCCTACTAGTCTACACTGCCATCCACTCCCCATGTGCAGGTTGACTGAGGTAGCGTCACGTCACTCTTTGAAGGTCAGCCTTCTACCAGAAGACCTTGTGTTATTTGCCAGCTTTCCACCTCTACAGGACTGTCTGCATCACTGAACCAGACCGCACTTTCTGCGTCCCAGAAAGGTAGAGTATGTCATTTAAATAAAGATACAAAACAATTTCACTCTTGGAGCATACCAGGTGAGAAAGGAAATAGGGTTGGTAATCTCTGACACCCTGGGGAAGTTCCAGATCAGTGGGGGGAGCTTACCCAAGTGATGATGCTTGAAAGCCAAGACTATTCTTGTCAGAATTACATACGTAAGGAGATTTTCCAAAGAAGAGGCAGCCTATCTCTGCTGCTTCATGCGAGCTACTTTTCTCAACTAAAACCTTGGGAGACACGGCAGGGAAGCGTTCCCCGCCGCCCTGTGCTGGCCAGTGTCAGGGCGTGCTGGGGAGATCTTCGTTCCCGACAGTGTGTGGCGGATTAATACGGGCATTGTGGGCAGCTGGATAAGAGTTCACTCTTGCTGGCAAGGTTTACCGATTGGTTTCTCTCATGCTGCGCGAGTGCAAATCCCAAGATTTTATCATTTCAGTTTGAAAATCTGCACACACCACACTAAAGTTTACTGCCCAGATATATCTGGTTCCTCTTACCAAAATGGGCCCCACACAACCCAATAGGTACTTAAGGGAAAACAAAAATATCGTATCCTTCTCGTTTCTCAAGGATATTCAAAACATCAAAGATAACCTAGTTCTTGCCTCTGTATTGACAAGGAAAGATGATGCCTTGCTGGTCCTCATTATGTTGTAAAGTGGAGAGCACCCTCATTGGAGTGGGAGCTGTGAGGTGTAAACTGCTCTGTCTTAACTGAGGTCAGGAATGGACACAGCCCTCTGAGTTAGAGAGAAGCTACTAGGCTTCCTCGGTATCTGGCCGGGGTGGGGGGCAACCGGGAGAGATGGAGTAGGGTGAGAAATGAACCGGGCTTTTAGTGTCATAGTAGCGGTAGGACATTTCCTAATCAGTAAAAAAAGGATACCAATGAGACTTTCTAGCAGCAACCTTTCACGAGTCAATAAACAGCCTACAGATAGATTATGCCCTCCAGATACACCACTACCGCTTCCGAATAAGCAGAAATATTCACTACTTAACTCGAGCAAGAGGGGCCATCCTAAATTACTTTCTTACTGCTGCAGCAGACCAGATAAACTTTAATGTCAAAAGTAAATACATATCCATAGATCTATACTGATATAAATAAATGACTGACTGAATAAATAAATGAATAAATAAGGGGGGGAGACAAATTCCCTGCACAGAAAAATGTCGAATTATTTGTGTAGATATTCCACCTTCAAAGAAATGGTGCTTAACTCCTCACCCTTTTAAACATGGGCTGTGCAGTAACTTCTTTCCAAAGAGTGCAATGGGGGGTGGGGGGGGGGAGAAGGAGAAAACCAACATAACCCACCTCAGCCAGGTGAGAAAAATCAATATCCACAGCAATACTTTATATTGATAGTATCTATCCCTGACACGATGTGATGAAAGTAGCATTCTATTTCGGTGGTCTTTCTTCCAGAAACCCCTAACAGATGAGTCTGAGAAAGGCAGCAGACATACCCCAACAGAAAGACCTCTTACAACATACCTGGTTAGCATTCCGCAAAACCATCAAGGTCATCAAAAACCAAGGAAAGTCTAGGAAACCGTCCCAGCCAAGAGGAGCCTACAGAGTCATGGTAGGTGAAGGTAATATGGTATCTTGAATGAGATCCTGAAATAGAAAAAAGGAAATTAGGTAAAAACTAAGGAAAACTGACTAAAACACAGACATCAGTTAATGCTAATGCATCAAAAGTTGCTCATCAGTGGTAACAAATGTGCTATACTCATGTAGAGTGTTAACAATGGGAGATACTGGGAGACAGACATATAGGAACTCTCTATATCATATTCATAATTTTTCTGTGTAGCTAGAACTTTTATAGAGAATAAGCTTATTTTTTAAAGGAATGAATAAATAAATACAAATTTCACCTTCCTTTTTTAAGGCAAAAAGTTGTAATGAAAAACAAAAACTGATTGTGTGTCCTGTTACTCGTTCTGTACCAAGCAGGCTGCCACACTTTTCCAAGTCCTCATACCCATGTCTATAAAAGACAAGTATGGCCTAATGGTAAAGAAGCACAGGCTTTGGGGAGTGGCCGGGTGGCTCCGTCGGTTGAGCATTCGACGTCAGCTCAGGTCATGATCTCACGGTTCGTGGGTTCGAGCCCTGCATCGGGCTCTGTGCTGCAGCTCAAAGCCTGGAGCCTGTTTCTGATTCTGTGTGTCCCTCTCTCTCTCTGACCCTCCCCTGCTCATGATCTGTTTCTGTCTCTCAAAAAATAAATGTTTAAAAAAAAGAAGCACAGGCTTTGGGGTCAGACAGTCTTGAGTTTGCATTCCAGCTCTGGCTCTTACAAGCTCGATGACCTTGAGCCTTAGTTTCATCATCTAAGGATAATAACATCTACCCTGTGGAGTAAGTGTGAGGAATTAATGAGATAGTGTGCTTGGAGGCATTTAGAGACATGGAAGTATAAAGGGGTAAGACGTGAGTCCTTGCGGGAATTTGGACCCTCGGCATGAACAAAACCCTGTCACCACTTGCATGAATGGACAGAGTGTGTCAGACACTGTCAGCAGGATGGCTTGTTCTCAAAGTCAAGAAGCAGAAAATGTAGAGACTATAGGGCTAAACCTGCACTTTTATTTTATTTATTTTAATTTTTAATATGCTCTATTGTCAAATTGGCTTACATACAACACCCAGTGCTCATCCCAACAAGTGCCCTCCTCAATGCCCATCACCCATTTTCCACTCTCTCCCATTCCCTCAACCTTCAGTCTGTTCTCTGTATTTAAGAGTCTCTTATGGTTTGCCTCCCCCTCTGTTTATAACAATTTTCCCCTTCCCTTTCCCCATGGACTTCTGTTAAGTTACTCAAGATCCACATATGAGTGAAAACATATATCCGTCCTTCTCTGACTGACTTAGTTCACTCAACATAACATCTTCCAGTTCCATCCATGTTGGTGCAAATGGTCAGATCACATTCGTTCTCATTACCAAGTAGTACTCCACTGCATATATAAACCACATCTTCTTCATCCATTTATAAGTTGATGGACATTTAGGCTCTTTCCACAATTTGGCTATTGTTGACAGTGCTGCTATGAACATTGGGGTACATGTGCTCCTATGCATCAGCACTTCTGTATCCCTTGGGTAAATCCCTAGCAGTGCTATTGCTGGGTCATAGGAGAGTTCTACCGTTACTTTATGAGGAACCTCCACACTGTTTCCCAGAATGGCTGCACCAGTTTGCATTCCCACCAACATTGCAAGAGGGTTCCCGCTTCTCCACATCCTTGCCAGCATCTGTAGTTTCCTAAGTTGTTCATTTTAGCCACTCTGACTGGTGTCATAAACCTGCACTTTTAAAGACAGGGCTTGGGAGAGTGGGACTCTTTTCCCTGCCTCTGGCAGGCATCATGCCTGATAATCTCCTCTCCTCCTAGGAAATCCTGGGAAATGAAGCAGGTTGCTCGTCTGGACCTTTAGATGAAGAGCACCAAGACGGCAGCGTGGTCTCGGACAGTTTATGAGGATATCAGCTGATGGTTTTATTTATTTCATCTGCTTAACGGAGCACATTTTTGTCAGGAGATGTTAAAATTTTCATTCCTTTCAAAACAATGCTTGCTGTACCTTCCTTTTGAGGACCACTCATCATGTTTAAAACCTAGCTTTGGAGGAGAATGAAACATTTTCCAGAGCATGGAGGACATGGAGTTTTGGCAGTAAGTTTCTTCATTTATCTGCAGAACTCAAGTCAAAGAATGTGCTCCAAGCAAGCCTTGGTCTCTGCACCCTCGTGCCCTGCAGCCAAACTTTCAGGAGCATCAAGCCAGCGTTACCCTGACTCCCCACTGCTAAAGAGGCAAAATTCAGGCCGATGCTCACACTGAATCCTTTGAGGGTTATGTAATCCTTTATGCAATTCAGCCTCTTCCTTTTCAGCTTTTGAATATACAACCTTTGGTGTTCTTTGTCTGCCATCACATTGGGTTCACGGAAAGACCTCAGCAATTATGACTTCTCCAATACCGAACGGCAAGAGTTAGGGAATGGCTTTGGAGAGAGAGAAATCTGGATTAAAATCCTGGTTCTGCTATCTGTGGGCTCGGCAAACCTCAGGCAGGTTGTTTACCTCCTCTGAGTCTTACTTTCCTTATCTGTAGAAGGACAGTATGCTGTTTCCAAGACTCAGATTAGACAGGGAACGCCAAACACTGAGCACATTTAGTACATGCTCAACATTCAATAAACAATATCTTTATCATAAAATGGGCTTCAAATGAAACAGAGATGGTCCCAGAAGTCTTTGAAAATTTGCCCTAATATGGGAGGAAAATAAGGCACAGAAATGGAGCCTAATAATTTGAAGTTAGTTGGTTGAGGAAAAAAAAGAACTCTTAATGAAAATGTAAATCATTCTGGTTGGCTGACTGGACTTGTTCCAAAGGTTAGCCATTGTGGTTTTAGTTTACAAAATGAGAACTAAGAGTGCAACACAAGGGCAGCCTGATCAATCCTTACCTGATTCCGTCACCCCCTCCCAGGACCCACACGGCCAATGAGCCTCCCTCCATCTTCCCTGGAACCTCCTGGACAGCTCTATGCCTCTAGAAACAGGAACTGCTCATATCTCTTGTCATGACAGCGGCCCTTAGGCCCAAAGAGGATCACATCTGTTCCTGTCACAGGTGACACATTCCCAGCCAGACTCTTCAAAGCAAAGCCAGTTCTGTGTACTCTTTCAGCCCCTTCTGGCTAGTTCAAGACTTGCATGAAGGCTGAAGAACTCAGGGCTGATTGATTGATAACAATTTTGTTCCCCTTAGGCTCACTTGTTCCTTTTTTAAAAAATTTTCCAATCTGCTTACAAGCTGCTTCTGTTCAGAAATGCCAGTGAAACGTTAGCACCATATGTCTTCTGGTTATCTGGGTGTCTGATGAAAAATGCATTTAAAGGATTCATCAGATCCTAATAGAAAGGCTGGACTGAGAATCAGCCAACATTGAAACGGAAGCTCCGGCTTCCTGGCCACAGCTAAGCAGCCACGGGTTCTCCCGGCCTGTTCTCCCTCCCGCTTCAACCTGCTGCTGGTACCTGGCATGGAAATTTGCACCTAGTTCATGGTTCATACATGTGTTAAACTTAAGGGAATCATGAGTCTAAGGCAAGACTTGTCTTGAGTTACCCTATTAATCTAAGTAGAGAGGCTTAATAGAAATTTTAAGTTAAATTCTTCTGTTAAGCTCTGGAAATGTATTTGCTTATAACAAGTGCTTGTATACTTACGATTTATTTTTTGATGCATGAACTTGAATGCCTTGCTTCCGGTTTATAAATCAGGGAGGACTATTTTTATTTACCACTGCCGATGGGTGACCATAAACCCCACTCCTCTACCAAAAAACTCTAACTGGCTATTTGCAGAGAAAGAAACTCCCTTTCTTGATTTAAAATCAACAGTTAATAACCTTAAGGGGCTTTCAAGAAAGAAAAAAAAATGCTTGACACTCTCCCAGAACTTTGTTCTTTGTCTTTGGCAACTCTTCTAGAATTGCAGTTGATTGGTCTCCTGCCTGGTTGTTCCCCACACACCATAAACCCTTAGGGAAGAGATTGCATCTCTGTAGGTGTCCCCAGCACAAAGCACTGTGTATGGCACATGCAGGAGGAAGCGTGGAATAGGGAAAATCCCGAGACCGGACCAAGGTTAATGGCTACTGTGATGGTCAAGGCAAGTGATAAAGGATTACCCTAAAGAGAGCAATGACGGCCACAAGAATGACAACACTGGGGTCCTGGTCAATTATCTCTCTCTGCATGGATATAGTATCCTGTCTCTTCTTGCCTGAAATCTCCACTGCGTGTCACTTTCCAGGCTGGGCAGCAAACCTATACAGAGTACTTTTGCAAGCCCACTGTTAAAACACGGTATCCAGGGATATCCACTCTTTTAGCATCTTTGTAGTCTACATCTTGCTCAGAACCCGCCACAGGACCCTCTCTGCCTACAGGCTACACTGAGTAATCGAAGCCCTGAGTGCCTCTGTCCTAACGCATCACCTTAATGCCATGGGAAGATGCAGCCAACCTCACGTCCTCCGGGCCCCAGTAACACAGACCATCTAACCTCTTCTCTTTCTAATTCCCTCTGGCTGTCAGCCTGCCAGACTCACTGTGGTGTTTTATAAATTCAGCTCTTACACTCAGCACGCCAACTGGGGAAAGGGAGCTCACGCAGCGGAGATCTGGCCTGAGTTAAATGCCTCTCCGGTGCTCCCGAAAGTGTGACATCTCATCTGATGTGTGTTAACTCCAGCTGCACACAGTCCCCCGGCACGAGGAGTGTGTCCCTACTTCTCAGCCATCCTATTACCTCTGAATCCCTGACGGCCAAACTTCCCCGTGTCTGACTGGTCCCAGCACCAGCAGGGAAATCCACTGTTTCATGCGTCCGCGAAAAGGGTATAGATGGATATTTATGTGCATCCTACGACAGCTGTGTTTTCTCCTAGCAATAGCAGGGGTCATAGGTTGGTTTGATTGCTTTCATTTGTGAATAACATGTAGGCATGTATGCAAAATATTTGAAATGGCAAGCTCTCCAGTCAGGCAATATCTAGCTGAGGCCAAAGCAATTGCCCTCATTTTCAGGGGGGGCCTCGCTAAAAATTCCTGTCACCCACAAGCTGCCAAGGAGGAAGAAACCATGAGTGACAGTCACATTTGTTGACTCAGCTGTCCTGAATTAACGGTGATATTTATAAGGGAGACTACTGAATACTGGAGATGAACCATGGACTGAGGGGGGAGGGGGAGGGAGGGAGGGGGTGATGGTCATGGTGGGGGGCACTTGTGGGGAGAAGCACTCAGTGTTATATGGAAACTAATTTGACAATAAACTATTAAAAAAAAAGGATCTTAATATCCCACACTCAGGATGTTGTGAAAAGTTGCAAAAATGGTTTTCCTGAAACCAAAGTTCTTAAGGGAAATTTCAATTCTGCGCATCACAGTACAGCTGAGAACTCTTTTTTTTTTTTTTAACTTTCAGCTTCTATTTTTGTAATATGCTCCTAGAAGCAGGAAAATACCATTTATTTCCTTTCCAGTTTTAGCCTGTTCCATTTAGCAGGCCATGAATTCTTCTCTCCTGGAAGAGCCTTGTGGAGTAAAGGTGACAGGGGAGGTGGGGTTTACCTCCGGCTCCCAAGGCTCCGAGGTCAGTGGACAGTCCAAGGCCAGTGGGCACCTCTTGAAAAGCTGGGTAGTTTTCAGGGCTAGTTAATTCCATAAGGGGGAGGGAGTGATGGGGAAAGGAGCAGTTTCTCGCTGACTGAATGGATTTCAGATTTTCGGGAAGAGTTTTATCTATGTAGACAACAAAGAAGCAATTTCACTTTTAACACTCAGGAAAGAAAGAGTTTTGCTCAAAATCAGAGACAGCTGAGGATGTACAGTAGCTGGGGAATTAAAGGGACCCCGTCTACATGACTTTAAACTGATGGGTAAATAGACTTCAAAAATAATTAGATAGGGGGTCGCCGTAAGTAAGAGACCCACTGAGGGCATTAGCTCCTCTTCCTCTCCTTCCTCTCCTTCCTCTTTCCCTATCCCCCACATCTCTTCTTTTTTTCAGTCTCTTCCCCCTTCCTCCCTGCTCCCCCCCCCCCCCACCATTTAGGCTAATTGGAAGACTATGCATAAGGCAAAGAATGAGCTTTGTGCTAAGACATTTAAAAAAATTAAAAGTGAGAAACACTAACTCTGTAGCTTTTGAAGGGTCCTGGGGCAGAAGCAAGGGTAAATCTATGAACTGGGCAACTGTAGCCTTCAGAAAATCACCCTCCCCCCTTTAGCTGATTGTTCTCTCCCTCCTCTGGCCAATCCACCTGTGGGGGCATCACCAGTAAACATGGATGCTGGGGCAGCATGGATCAGCCTCCCTCATGTAGATTTTTTTCCCAACAATTACCTCTGGGTTATCCTTCTGAAAGCTTCTTCCCTGCATTCCCAGATCCTCGACCCCTACATCCACCCTCCACTGCCCACTTCATTGCCAGGCACAACCTGGAACTCCTGTGTCACAAGTCCAGTCCAAGGCTTGGTCTCCTTGCCTGGCATCTTGCTCTCCTTTGAAACAGTAACTCCTTCTGGAGACCTCAGTGCGGTGCTCTCAATCCCATAAAGAAGAACCTCACTGATTGGGTCTCTAAAAACCACAGTCTCACTTGAGGCTGTTGTTGTTCTAGGAATTAATCTTCAGCAGTTGATTCTTCTGGAAGTCCAAGCTACTTAAGGCTGACTCCACAGAAAATCTCCAGCAAGAGAGTCTAGGGTGAGCTTTGACCACGCAGGTCAGTATGAGGAGTCAAATGAGGCCTCTGCCTTGTGTTCTAGGGAATAAACATGAAATCAAATACAACAGAAGCAGGCCAACACACCAGCATGCACACCCCCCCATCACCCCTCCATAAGACAGGCGTCTGTCCCCAGAATCCATTTCCTCCAGACCCAGACTGAAGAAAGTATCTCCATCCTCGGCAAAGATTGGCTCTGACTTTCCTTTTTTATGCAGGCTACCACAGTCTCTTGCTTTGTTCAACCTCTGATTTCCAGGTCATGCCCCAGGGCTTCTCTACAGAAGGACACGGGTTCCCTTAATCACACCCATTATTTGAAAACTGCTCTTAAAACAATGGAATATTGCCTTTTCTGCCTCTATCACATTGGAAAGAATTGAAGGTTTGATAATACACACAATGAGTAAGAATACAAGGAAACAAGTACTTATATACATTGACGTGGAGTAGAAATTTGGATAATCTCTTCAAAAACCAATCTAGCAATTTCTCTCAACTTTCCAAATGTTCCCATATATACAATGATGTATCTAGGGGTCAGTGTAATCAATACATAAAACTGGAGGCAACTTCAAGTTCCACCAATAGAACACTGGTTAACAAATACACCATGATACATCCCTAGAATGGAATAATATGCAGCTTTTTAACACACAGCTGTCAACCTACACAGGCTAATAGGAAAGATCTCTAGGCTATATCATAAAACAGAAAGGCAACATATGAGTATCTCATTTATATAAAAAAGAGTATTTCTTATATGAATACATAATTGTAGAAAATTTCTGGAAGAACGTTGTTTATCAGTGTCTAGACAGAGAAAACACTAGCCTAGATATTTCAAACAGTAGAACTTAACACAGCTGTGGAGCAGATGAAGAAAGAGCTGAGGTTCCCACAGAGTTTAGCAAAATCAGGAAATCTCTCGGACCCCTCAGCTGAAGGAACACAGGGAGGTCAGTGTCAACAAATCCAGGTGCTGGAGCCACCCAAGAGAAGCAGGAACCATGATGGGCCCCCGAGAGGGAGAGGGGGCCACAGAGGAGATACACTTGCCTTCGAAATTCCACTGTACCAATCAATCTTCCACCAGTATATTCCATCAGCTGAACCTTCCTAGAAACCTGAGGATAAAGCAGAGGATGGAAAGTGAATTCTTGACAACACAGAACAGAGGAGAGCAGGAACTGAGGCCAAAAAGGTAAATAACTGGCAAAATCACATACTGGCTCCTTCCCTGTGGTTACCTACTGGGAGTGAGATGCGGGTTTAGTGACATAGGAATACTCTTCTTCTGTATTTGTTGAATATTCTTGAAAGTAGACATATTGGGTCACCTGGGTGGCTCAGTCAGTTGAGCCTCAAACTTCGGCTCAGGTCACAATCTCATGGTTCATGGGTTCAGGCCCTGCATCAGGCTCTGCGCTGACAGCTCAAAAAATGAATAAACACTTTTTTTAAATAACACATATTATTTTCAACATAATAGATTTTTTAATGTTTATTTATTTATTTTGAGAGAGACAGGAAGGATGAGCAGGGAAAGAGCAGAGAGGGAGAGAATCCTCACCAGCTCCATGCTGTTAGCACAGAGTCCAACGTGGGGAATCAAACCTACATACAAACTATGAGATCATGACCTGAGCCAAAATCAAGAGACAGAGTTGAACCAACTGAGAACCCAGGTGCCCCCAACATAATAAATTTTAATATAATAAATTGCTGTTTTAAAAGACTGTACATTTTTATACTGCATCATTTACGTTTCTGATGCTTTCCTATAGTAACTGTCCCCTCTTCAGAGACCCGGTGCCCTATAGTCCAGAGTTGCCAGATGCAACCACAGGAAGCTGCCCAGGTGAGCAGAGGTGAACTTCAGCATAATGAGGGATATGGAATCCATACATTTTTAAAAACTAGGAAATACTCTCTCTTTTACCAGGTAAAGAGGGTGATTTTCCAATTCTGGGACCATGCAGTGAGTCAGGCCCACCAACTGCAGTGACTCCCTTGGTCTGGCCTGGCAGCCGGGGACTTCCCATTGAGCCACTTTCAAACGGGTTTTGTACAGGTGAAATATCTACAAAGAATTCTCTGCGGGTACCGCACTAAGAAAATATTGTCCTTTCAGGGGTGAGTCTGCGATTATTTAGGTTTGCCATAGCTAACTGTTACATTTGGGTTGTGTGCCTTAAGAGAAAGTATCAGAACTGAAAAGGATCTTGGAATGTGTCATTTTTTTTAATCACAGACTTACTAAGACATAATTTATATCACATAAAATTCAACTTTTTAATATGTACAAGTCAGTGGTTTTTAGTATATCCACAGAGTCGTGCATCCGTCGCCACTATCTAACTCAAGAAAATCTTCGCCAACCCCAAAAGAAACCCTATACCTCCCAGACATTCCTTGTGTTCCTCTCTCTCTCCAGCCCATGGAAAAAACTACTGCACCTTCTGTCTCTAGGAATTTGCATACTCTGGACAGCTCACATAAATGGGGACTAACCAAAGCCATACAATACAATATGCATTTGCGACTGGCTTTTTTTCACTGACCCTAAGTCTTCAAGGCTTATCCACAAGGTATCTTTACAGCTGAGTAATATTCCATCGTATGAATATAAAACATTGTGTTGCTCCATTCATAGGAGTTGTTTCCATGTTTTTAGTGTTACGACACAGGTATGAATATTTGTGTACAATTTTGTACGGATGTATGTTTCAGTGCTTTGGATGTATACTTAGATGTGAGGTTGCTAGGTCATATGGAAACTGTATGTTTAACTTTTCAAGAAACTACAAACTATTTGTCAATGTACGAGGATTGCAATTTCTCTACATTCTCACCAATACTACTTCTAAAAATACTTTCAGTTTTCAGTATATATGTGTTAGACTGCTTTTGTCTAGTTTTATTGAAACATAATGGACATACATCACTGTGTAAAGACAAGGGGTACAGTACAATCATTTGACTTTACATGGATTGTGAAATGATGACCGTAGTAAGTTCAGTTAATATTCATCTCATACAGTTACAGAAAAAAAGAAAAAAATATTTTTAAATCTAATATTTCTTTTGTTAAATTTATTCCTAAGTATTTTATTCTTTTTCATTCCATTGTAAATGAAATTTTCTTCATTTTCTTAGTATCTTCATTGCTTTTCTTAATTTTATTTTGAATTATTCATTGCTAGTGTATAGAAATACGGTTGATTTGTCTATGCTGATATTGTACCCCGCCACCTTGCTGACTCATTTATTAGTTTTTAGCTATGAATATATTCAAACCTATAAATTTATATAAGCACTGATTTTCCTGCACTCCATAACTTTAGTATGGACCGTCACTCTTCTAAAGGGCAATAAGACAAACATTTTCTCTAATTGCACTTTCCTGTTGTTGAAATCTATTTTGCTGCTATTAGTACAGCCCCTTCAGCTACCTTTTGGGAACCATTTGCATAGTCTCTTTTCTTATCCTCTTATTTTCAGGTTATTTGATACTGATGTCCAGGGTGTGCTTCTTATAAGACAGTTGAATTATTTTCTGTATTCATTTCTGTCAACCTGTGACTTTTTATTGGAGTGTTTAGTCCACTTACATTTAATATACTAATTGATAATACAAGATACATTTCTGTCATTTTGCTATTTGTTTCCTGTAAGTCTGGGTCTTTTTTCCCCCACCATCACTGTTTCTATTTTATTTAACAGAGATTTTTCTAGTATTCCATTTCAATTCTGTTAGTTCTTTTATGAATTTTTTGAGTGATATTAGTGGGTAACCTGGAGTATTACAATTAACATCTTAACTTAAAAGCTTCTAGTTAGATAAGCACAACTGAATTTCCATCATATACAAAAGCTTTGCTGAACACAGCTTTTACCTCACCTCCTTTGAGCTGTTAAAGCCACACAAACTACATCTTTATGCCTTAAAAGCCCAGCAACACAATGTTGTAATTATTGCTATATGCAGTTTTTTCAAATCCAATAAGAGAAAAAAAGAAATTACAAATATGCTCATATTATCTTATATATTTATCTACATAGTTATCTTTATTAGCATTCTTTATATATTCTTGTTGATTCACAGCACAATCTATTATGCTTTTGTTTGTCCGATAATCACTCTTTAGTATTTCTTGTAGGGGAGATCTGCTAGCACCACATTCTTCAGCCTTCATTTTTCTAGAAAGGTCCTAATTTATCCTTCATTTTTGAATCACTGTTTTTGCTGGATATTGAAATCTTGGTTATCGTTCCTTTTCCTTTCAGCATTTAAACATGTCATTTCCCTGCTTTATGGTGTCCATGGTCTCTGATGAGAAGAGTCAGCTGATAATATTACTGATAATCCTTCATATGTGATGAGTCACTTTTCTCTTAATGCTTTTGGGATTCTCTGTTTTTTGGATTTCAGCGGCTTGACAGTTTTTAATCACTGTTTCTTTAAAATTCTTTCTTCTCCAGTTTCTCTCCCCTCCTCGGGGGGCTTCCATGATGCATATGGTGGTGTCACACACACGTCGGAAGCTCTGTTCATTTTTCTTCATTCTTTTGTACTTTCTGCTGCTCAGACTTCATAAACTCTACCAATCTGTCTTCAAGTTCTCTGCTTCGTTCTTCTTCCTATTCAATATGCTATGGAACCCTTCCAGTGAACTTAACATTTCATTTATTGTACTTTTCAACAGCAGAATTTCTATTTGGTTCCCTTTGATACTTTCTCTCCCTTGTTGATATTTACTATTGGGCAAGACTTCATTCTCATTTGTCCTTTTGGCTTTTTGAGCATATTTAAAATAGCTTATTTAAATTTTTTGTGTAATAAGTATGTTTGGGTTTTGTAGGAGTAGTGTCTAGTGACTGAATTTTTTTTCTGTTTATAGGTCATTCTTCCTTATTTCTATGCATGTCTCTTAATCTTTATTAAAAACTAGGTATTTTTAATTTTTTATTTTAGTTTTTTAGTAGTTTATTGCCAAGTTGGTTTCCATATAACACCCAGTGCTCTTCCCCACATGTGCCCTCCTCCGTGACCATCATCCCCCTTCCTCTTTCCCCCTCCCTCTTCAGCCCTCAGTTTGTTCTTAGTATTCAAGAGTCTCTCATGCTTTGCCTCACTCCCTCTCCCTAATTCTTCCCCCTCCCTTTCCCCTTCCCATGGTCCCCTGTTAGTTTCTCCTGTTAGACCTATGAGTGACAACATATGGTATCTGTCCTTCTCTGCCTGACTTGTTTTGCTTAGCATGACACCCTCAGGGTCATCCACGTTGCTACAAATGGCCAGATTTCATTCTTTCTCATTGCCAGGTAGTACTCCATTGTATATTTTAAATGATATACTTACTTAGTTTTATAAAAATCTGATCCTCCCTGCCCAAGGTTTGTCGATGTTGTTCAGTGACTTCTATGAATTAATACTGTTAACTCTGTATTCTTTGTTGTATGTGGCCCCTGAGGTCTCTTCTTGATCAACTTAATGATCAGCTAAAGATTAGACAGAGATTTCTGTAAATTCCTTGAAACAGTAAGTGTCTCGTCCTTTACTGAGAGGCTCTCTGTGTGGGCTGGGGCGCACCTTCAGTGCTCTGGCAGGCTGTTTACAACTCTTCCTGAGCCTTCAGGTCCTGCTTGCAACAGCCTCAAGGTCACAGAGAGTTTAGACCCTTTTCAGCCCTATCCTAGGCATGCACACATCCATACACTTGCAGGTGGCCTTCTAGATTCCCGGGATATGTTGGAGCTTCCCCAAGCTCCATGTAGACTTCTCATTCCCAGCTTTTTCCTTTTAAATGTTGTGCTCTGTCTTCTTTAGCCCTTACTATGTCCAGCAGGGTTAAACAATTGCCACTAATTATTTTTGGCAAATTCTCCAGGGATAGGGCTACTGACATAAAGTGAATTCTGAAGTCAAATAAAGACAAGCCCTGGGGATGGAAATCTTTAGTGAGCTACCAAACCAAATATTGTCACATTTCTGGGTAATGGGATTTGAGAGACCTCCAAACCCAAACCACACCCTCCGATACCCACTAGTTTGCTGGTTGTTACAGCTACTGTCGTTGTCAAAGTGTCAGTTTCAAAGGTACTTTAGATCTAAAAAAGAGCAAGACTTGATAGCAACTTAAGACACCACAAAGCTCAATGTTCTTATCATGATCCAGTTGACTTTCTTGAGCAGATGCTCCTCAAATGTTGTAATCCTGTAATTTCCAAAGTTCTGAACATTTTAATTTTGACATTTTTTTGTCAGTGTTCTTGTTGTTTTCTGGAAGGAGGAGAGTATTTTCAAAGGTTCTTACTCCACCATCCTAGAAATGCTCCTCTTTCTGATCATTCTATTTAATTCCGCATTTTTAGTAAATTCTCAAGTATCTCTCTTTATTCTACACTCATAAATTCACATGCATTTAAATGAATGGCATTTACCTAAAATATATACTATTATGAAAAAGACATTTCTCGCTTATTAAGGTGCTATGGATCTTTCCATATCAATAACTTTACCATCACTTTCAATGGCTACATTCCACTTAAAGAGTATTTTCACATTTAAAAAAAATGTTATATTTGATACATAATGCATATATTTAAGTTATGAAGCATGATCCCGAATTCACACCCATGAACTCAACACTCAACTTCAAAAAAAACTTTAAAAAAAGTTAAATACAACTGAATAAATTAGATATATTCTGTATTCACAGAAAATCTCGATATTCTAAAATATGTAAATTCAACTTAATCTATAGAATAATGTAGCATCAATCAAAATCTCAACATAGTTTGTTGAGAAACTTCACAAATTGATTCTAAAATGAGTAGGAAAGAGTCAAGGCCCAAGAGTGTTTGAGAAGAATAATACAGGAGACTTGTTTTCCTAGACATCGAGATTTGTTAGAGGCTCTAATAATTAATATACTGATTGAATAAGAACCAAAAAGACACTAAGCATAAGAAAAAGATGGCTAGGGGAGTGCCTGGGTGGCTCAGTCAGTTAAGCATCTGACTTTGGTTCAGGTCATGAGTTCAAGCCTCACATAGGGCTCTGTGCTACAGCTCAGAGCCTGAAGCCTGCTTCAGATTCTGTGTCTCCCTCTCTCTGCCGCTCTGTCCCTCCCTCCCTTTCTCTCTCTCTCTTTCTCTCTCTCTCTCTCACTCACTCTCTGTCTCTCTAAGATAAATAAACATTAAAACAATTCTTTTTAAAGAAAAAGAAGAAAAATGTTGCTAGACTGGTTACTTTACAATCAAGAATGTCTAAAAGAACATCGTAAAGAAAGTGAAGAACAGCAGTGATTTAGGTGGTAGTAAAAGAAGAAAAAGAGGTCCACTTGTCAAGGGAATACTGACATTTCAAACTAATGCTTCTTCACTTGATATATTATTTCCTTATTCTCCAAAAGGTTTAACAGCTGATAACATTCTAGTCTTCTTTTTTGAGTTCACTGATCACAGAATGGAAATACTAAAATCTCTATTTATTTATTTTTGATGGTTTTTTATTTATTTTTGAGAGAGAGAGTGAGAGCAAGCAAGCGAGCAGGGGAAGGTCAGAGAGAGACAGAGACACAGAATCCATAGACAGGCTCCACGTTCTGAGCTAGCTGTCAGCACAGAGCCTGATGCGGGGCTTGAACCCACTAACCATGAGATCATAACCTGAGCCAAAGTCGGATGCTTAACCGACTGAGCCACCCAGGCGCCCCAATACTAACATCTTTAAAAGTGGAAGCCTGTCTTCAAGGAGAAAAGAAGAGAATGAACACTTCCAGCATGCTACTGTCAGGCACTTTCTTTACATTCTCACTTAGTTGGGTTTTTATTATTTTCATCTAGTCCTCATAATTATTATCCCTTTTTTCATAAAATTAAAGAAATCATTTCTCTGAGGTTGTTTTCTGAAAACGGCATTAAAAATGTTTAGTTAAGGGGCACCTGGGTGACTCAGTCGGTTGGGCGTCCAACTTCAGCTCAGGTCATGATCTCACAGTCCGTGGGTTTGAGTCCAGCGTCAGGCTCTGTGCTGGCAGCTCAGAGCCTGGAGCCGGCTTTGGATTCTGTGTTTTCCTTTTTCTCTGCCCCTCCCCTACTTGCTCTTTGTCTCTGTCTCTCAAAATAAAGACATGAAATTAAAAATAAATAAATAAAATAAATTAAAAAAAAGAAAAATGTTTAGTTTTACTCCAAAGTGCATGTTCTTTCCACCTTATCATGTTGCTTTGATATAAATTCCTTATCATTCATTATTCTTGGGAAGACAAGAAAAATCCATATGAAGTATTTTTAGAAAAACTCAAAGATGATATTGATAAAATTTCACTCCTATGAATAAATGTGGGGAGAATTTACATCTTCACAATACATTGACTTTTTTTTCATGAAAATGATGTCTTTCCACTTACTTAGCTGTATATAATGACTTCCAAGGAAGTGTATAATGTTTATAACTTTCTCCATACACGGCTAGCACGTATTTCGAATCATGTTTTCTGTTTACTTCTGGTATGCAGAATTTGATTTTTTATAGTGTTCTTATATCCAGTCACCGCAGCAGATGCCCAGGTGCCCTGAGGTCACCATACCTCCAATTTTAGCACAACAGTGGTGGGCAGTTTGATGTACACACCACCGGTGTCCTACCTCAAACATACTTTTGGGACCTCTTCCCCTGTGTCCCATGCTTGGAGGGACAGTTCGAAGCCACACTCTATCCACACAGACCTTCAGATAGTCACCAGTGGCATTAAACTGCAGTTGCCCATGGCAGTCACAAATTCGATGACACACCAGGGATTGGCTTTCCCTACTCCCTGTCCCCTTCTTCCCGCCACCTCACTCCCATTTCTCTGAAGTCACCTCTCAAATAAAAGCCATGCATCCTAGTCCCTTTCTCAGATTCCACTTTTAGATAAACACCTGTATTACTTTTAATAATTTCACTGTAGCTTCTTTTGCGTTTTCTATGTATTCAATCATAGCAACTCTATATACTGACAGATCAGTTAGTTCCGCTTCTCAGGTATTTTGTCCAATGGATTTTGTTATTCTAGCTCCGCCCTCCAGGAAAGGTGATGGGGCCTTTGTATCTTACACTTAATTTTATAAATACTTCAAACAGTTTTACGTGAAGAAAGGTGTTTGCACTGAATTTTGTTAGATATATTTTATTAAGAAAGTTTCTTTATAGTCATATTTCACTAAGAGTGTTTCTTATGAAAGGATGCTGATTTTTAAAAAATAAGCTTCTTACATCTTTTCAGATGATTATATATTATCTTTCTACTTTCATCTGTTAATGAGATAAACAACATTTGTAGATTTTCTGATACTGAACCATTCTTGGATTTCTGTATTAGACCAACCTTGTTTATGATCATATACTGTTAGATTTGGTTTGCTAATAATTTTCTTTTACAATGTATACATTTACATTCACAAGGGAGATTTGCAGGTAATTTTCTTGCTCATGTTGTCTTCATTTGGTTTTGCAATCAAAGTTCTATTCAGCTGCATAAAATGGTTTGGGAAATATTCACTCTTCTTCTAAACTCTGAAAGAACTCCTATAAGTTTAAAATGATCTTTTCATTTAAAGTGTCACATACTCTATTTTGCTTGTATTTTCTCAATGAAAAGTTCCCAGTGATTTAATGTATTTAATAATTGCTATGGAGTGAATTATGTCTGCTCCAAGTGTGTATGTTGAAAAGACCTAGTCATAGCGTGCCTGTGTTTGGAGTAAGAAAGTAATCAGGATTAAATGATGCCATAAGAGTGGAACTTTCATCCTCAAGGATGTGTTCTTATAAGAGCTGCTAGAGAGCTGCCTCTTTTTGTTGCTGTTCCATGTGGAAATACAGTGGGAAAGCAGTTACGTGCAAACTGAAGAATTCTTTCTGGGAACCAAACCATCCAGCACTTTGAACATGGACTTCTCAATCTCCAGAATTTTGAGAAAATTAATTTCTGTTGTTTAAGCAACCCAGTCTATTGTATTTTATTATAGAAGCCTCAGAAGACTAATATAATGGTTATAAAAGTATCAAGGCTTTCTTTTTAAGTTTTAATTTTTTAGGATTCTATCCAAATGTATTGGTATATGTAACCTATTCTTTTGTAAGTGATCAGAATAAAGCTCAGAGAAGGTAAACGACCTATTATTTAAGGTTATTTAGAGTCCTGACTGAAATACTGGGTATTTTAAAAATTGTATTGTTGGTTGATATCCCTTGAATTATATCAGTGCAAGGGCTCCTGGGTGAATTGATTGAGTGACCACCTCTTGATTTGGGCTCAGGTCATGATCTCACAGTTCGTGAGTTTGCGCCCCACACTGAGCCCTGCTTCAGGCTCCACAATGACAGCACAGAGCCTGCTTGAGTTTCTCTCTCTGTCCCTTCCCTGCTTGCATGCACTCATTCTCTTCCCCCTCTCTCTTTTTCAAAATAAACTTCAAAAAAAATACATACCATTGCAGACAAGTTTAACTAAAAATTATGCTGCTCTGAAAATGATGGATGAGAAATTCTAACTTCTAATTAAATACAATT
>PISW01012843.1:0-29920 GCA_004023785.1 Mungos mungo | reverse complement strand
TTCCTTTAGAAGAGCCAGGCTGAAACAGAACTAGACCTAAGTCACTTAGCCAAAAGCTAAGTCCAATGACGAGTTTACTTGTTGCTTTTGAATATATTAATTTTGGTTGACTAGTTTTCCTCTTGACTTCATAATATCTTTTAAAAAAACATTTAGTATGTGTCTGACTTCCAGCCATGTGGCAGTAGCTGGAGACCTAGGGACAAAGAAACAGGGAGTTGAAGAGGAGAAGAGCATATTTTTGGATATAGAGAATTCTTACCAATATAGTCTTCATGAACATATTAAATATATTATTGTTTCTTATATATTTATCTAAAAGAAAGCATTAATTTACTCTAAGCAGATTTTATCTGTTAGAGAAAAGATCATTGTAAAAATATTTAGAATATTACATAACTAAATAGCATTTCCATAAATATTAATACTATCTTGTGAATATTTCAGAATATCAATAGTTTCATATAATTCATTCTAATTTTGTTGTTATGTCCCTCAGTACCTTTACATCCCTCTCCATCTCTCTTCCTCAGCCACAGTTCCACCTCTTCTTTCCTTTCACTGTTCTACTTCTTAAAAAGTTGTCATGAAGAGGTGCCTGGGTGGCTCACTTGCTTAAGTGTTCAACTCTTGATTTTGGCTCAGGTTATGGTCTCACAACTCCTGAGAATGAGCCCTGTGTCAGGCTCTGCATTGACACTGCGAGGTCTGCTTGGGATTCTCTTCTCTCTGTTCCATCCCTGGGGATTCCCTTCTCTCTCTGTCTCTCTCTCCTTCTTTCTCTCTCAAAATAAATAAATAAACATTTAAAAAGCTTTCATGAAGAGAAAATGAGAAGATAGAATTATATTTATATGTATATTTGTATAATATAATTATATATGTATGTTAGAATTATAATTAGAAGAAACAAGTAAACTTAGTGAGTTGCAAACTGACTAACTTCTGTGGAATCCCACACTGGTTAAAGGAAGTTCTTTCTGTTCCTTCTGTCGTCTAAAGGAAATATAAAAACGTTTGGGACTAAGCTGGTTGAATTAAATTACCTGGCTCTTGGCTCAGAACAGCATTTTATAACCATTTTTGGGTTATGCATGCCTATATTGATAAGGTATTCATTAGGATTCATGATTTTAATGCAAGGTTGATATAGAGTTTTTATTACAATAACACAAAATTTATAATACTGCAGTGGATTTGGCAATAAAAAATGCCTGCATTAAAAAATGTTCTTATACATTACTACCTTTTGTAGTGCTTATATATATGTGTACAGTCAATATTTATCTAGTGTGATAGGCAGAAGCAAGAATAAAGTGTGGAAAAAGTGCATGCTAAGGTAAAGAATGTATAGTAAGGTATTCATGTTTTTTGCATACAACTTATGGTTTTCCAGGTAATGAATGTCATTCAGTAAGCAAATGCTGAACTTTAAGGAAGGAATGATGCACTCTTTTCTTTTAGATTGGTTTCTTTGAGAGATTTAAGGAAGTGTCCAGAAAACGTGTATATCAAAAGTAATGTATTCCCTAATGATTTGAATAAAATGGCCGCCTCAGAGCTTCCCACCCATTGAGTGATTGAATGTACACCGTTGTGCTGTCACAAACTTGTTGGTTACCCCAGTATAACATGGTTACTTTCTATATGTGACATGAGGGGAGGGACATGGGAAACTGGCTACATGGCACTAATGATAAGAAATTATTTTGCTTCAGGCCTCAAGTATTCAATGGTCACCTTTTCATTCTGATACCCGCTAGCAAAAATCATTAAAAGACCACAAATCAATAAACTCTTTACCCCTTTGATTTCCTGAAGAGAATAATAAAGAGCTTCTTAATAAGATTTATTTTTTCTATTTTAATCAAGAGAAAGGACTGTGTTCATAGAAAGTAACAATACAGTCAGGGAACAACCCCTCTGCTTCTAGCACATCAATTTTTAAGTGATATATAGATAACCTGAATAACATGCGAAGAAGCTGCTATCCTGACACTCATGTAGTAACAAAGGAGGGTACTGATGGGTGAAATTTTTTGATCGACTAAACCAGAAATGAAATATTCTTAGAGAGCTAAATAAATAATTGATAGTAGATTCTGTTTTGTTGATTTCTAGTTCTGCTATTACCTGGGATTTGTTTAAAAAGCAGGAGACAGGAGGTGACATTGATCATTTCATGAAAAATTAAAAAATAATGCCTCAGATTTGGTAGAACTTTGGTATGAATGAACACACTGAATTCCAAAAAAAAAATCAAGAAAAAGCAATTTTTTTCAATGTCTGTACTTGCTTAGATTGACTTAGTAAAATATCCACATTTATTACTAGATAGAAGTGATTCATGAAGCTGTATATGTAATTACCAACCTATGCAACCAGGCTTCTGTTTCCACTGCAGGTGCGTTTTTGAATTTGCAATACCCATAATATCTCCTTAATGTTTGGTACTTGTTTTGTAAGGTAGGAAATCTATTATTTCCTATTTCTTTTCTAATTTCTTACTTACTCCTTAAGAGCAGGTAACAAAAGTAAATATTAATTCACTCCCTTTTTTAATTCACCATAAAGTCCAAACTTCTAAAATTAGAAAAAAATGATTATTATAACACTATAATTGTTCTTAGGATTCATTATTATGTCATCTACCATAATGTCCTAAAGTTTATGTTGGAGAATAATAATCTGTTAAGCAATGGATTATGACAAATAGAACATGCATAAGGGTTATCTTCAACTAAACAATATATGGCTATGATTTGTTTAAAGCAATATACTCTGTCACAGAAAAGGTTTTCTGCCAAAATATTTTCTTGCATCCATGTGGATCTTTGAAACAGCCATTGCTGCTTCAAAAGTAAATAATCAGGTTGAGCTGAAAGATGTAAAATTAGTTTTCTTAGTATCTCCTAGTCCTCTAATTTATTCAGGCCACCCTTAAAAAACTTTTTAAAAATATTTTATTAATTTTTGAGAGAGAGAGAGAGACAGAGAGACAGAGAGACAGAGAGAGACAGAGCATGAAAGGGAGAGGGGCAGAGAGAGAGGGAGACACAGAATCTGAAGCAACTCCAGGCCTCTGAGCTGTCAGCACAGAGCCCAACATGAGGCTCAAATTTGTGAACTGTGAGATCATGACCTGAGCTGAAGTGGGACACTTAACTGACTGACCACCCAGGCACCCCTCAGGCCATCCCTTAAAAAAAAAAAAAAAAAACATGTCCAAATGCAGTATATTGATATTCATACTCCTTACAATGAGATATTTGGTTTTTTTCCTAATATCTTTTATTTTTGAATAACAGAGAATAGAAGTTACATTTAATAAGGATCAGCCAACCGTTTGCTTCCTTCTATGTGTTATTCTGGGCACTTGCCACTTGCTGTCTTTTCTCATTGTCCACCTTCTTTTCATGCTGGATATCACCCTTTTGTAAGGACTATGAATGATCTTAGATTTTATTCTACTGTACGTTAACAAGTCAGTTTGCCACAGTTTCGTGGATGCTGGTAGAATATATGAGACTCTTGGATCAGAGACTAATGCTAGTTTATTATTCACAGTAATATCAGTGACCAGATTATCACCATTTTCTTACATCAGTTCCCTAAGTCTCAGTTACTGTCATGGTGAATAGGTTGCATTAAAGGAGAAGAGCCCTAAGTGTAAGAAATCTCAGTCTTTGCCAGCGGGCTCTAAGAAAACATACACAACGTTTGTCCCCTAGGGAGACACTAGTTTTATTAGACAGCAAATCAGCTCTCTCCTATGGAAGAAGATATTAGTTCATATTTCAGCTTATACAAATTTGTATTATATATTATACAAATATCCTTGAAAAGCTGTCCAGAACAAAAGGTTGTTAGTGCCTCTATGCGATGCATAACTTTATCCCAATGCATTCTTACTTTCTCCAGTTTATTCCCCAAGGGTGTCAGGACTGGCAGCATTTTATTAAAGTTTTCAGAAAAAAGAGAGTTAGAAAACAATTGTTCTTTAGCCGACAGAGTGTATTTCTTTTGTCAGGTCCCTTTGAACAGTCCTCTCATCTTAGCATTTTTGTACGGATTATGGATTTGTTTTTGTTTAGTGAAGTTCTGTATATCCTCCCTCTTGGGTTATTTCCAGAAATTCAAAGTTTCTCCTCTTAATTACATAGAACATTTTTGCTTTCCCTTTGTTTTACCCTTTATTTGAAACCATGTCTAGGTCATAATGGAGGTACTGATGGAGCTGTAGCCTACCACACTCAAAGAGATTTACCAGTGAATTTCAAAAAACAAACAAAACCAAAAAGCAAACAAAAACACCTGAAACAACAACAAAAAAAGACAAAACAGAAGTAGAAGATACCACCTTAAATTACCATTGAAATTACATTGAAAATGAAAACCGCTGCATTCAGTAAACCAGGAACTAATTTTCAAATCCCTTTCTTTTTAAAAAAAATTTATTTCAATCCAGGTTAGTTATTATATAATAATAATGGCTTATAATAATGACATCAGGAGTAGAGTTTAGTGATTCATCACTTACATACACTACTTAGTGCTCATGTCAACAAGTACCTATCACCCATTTAGCTCATCCCTTTATCCACATCCCCTTCAGCAATCCTTAGTTTGTTCATTTTATTTAAGAGTCTCTTATGGTTTGTCTCCATCTCTGTTTTTCTTATTTTTCTTTCCCTTCCCTTATATTCATCTGTTTGTTTCTTAAATTCCACATGTGAGTGAAATCATATATTTGTCTTTCTCGGACTGACTTATTTTGCTTAGTTTATACATTCTAGTTCCAGCCACATTGTTGCAAATGGCAAGATTTCATTCTTTTCGAGATATATGTACGTATGTGTATATATATCTCCTTCACAACTTCTCTATCCATTTGTCAGTTGATGGACATTTGGACTTTTTCCGTAATTTGTCTATTGTTGATACTGCTTCTGTAAACACTGAGTTGCACGTGCCCCTTCAAAACAGCATTTTTGTATCTTGTATCCTTTGGATAAATACCTAGTAATACAGTTTCTGGGTCATAGGGTAGTTCTATTTTTAATTTTTTGAGGAACTTCCATACTGTTCTTCAGCGTAGCTGCATCAGTTTGCATTCCCATCAGCAGTGCAAGGGAGTTCCCCATTTTTGCATTCTTGCCAATACCTGTTGTTTCTTGAGTTGTTAGGTGTGAGGTGGTATCTCATTGTGGTTTTGACTTGTATTTCCCTGACTATGAGTGATATTGAGAATCTTTTCATGTGTCTATCAGTCTTCTGGATGTCTTATATGGAAAAGTGTCTGTTCATGTCTTTTGCCCATTTCTTCACTGGATTATTTGTATATTGGGTGTTGAATTTGATAAGCTCTGTATAGATTTTGGATTCTAACCCTTTTTCTGATACCTCATTTGCAAATATCTTCTACCATTCCATAGGCTGTTTTAGTTTTATTGATTATTTCCTTCATTGTTCAGAAGCTTTTTATCTTGATGAGATCCCAAGAGTTCACTTTGTTTTTGTTTCTGTAGTCTCTGGAGACATGTCTAGTAAGAGGTTGCTGTGTCTGAAGCCAGAGTTTGTTGCTTATTTTCTCCTCTAGGATTTTGATAGCTTTCTGTTTTACAGTAGGTCTTTAACCATTTTGAGTTTATGTGTATAGTGTAAGAAAGTCGTCCGGTTTCATTCTTCTGCATGTCATTGTCCAGTTTTCCCAGCACCATTCACTGAGGAGATTGTCTTTTTTTTTTTTTCCCCAACAGATATTCTTTCCTGCTTTGTTAAAGAATAGGTTGGCCATACATTTGTATGTCTATTTATGGATTCTTGATTCTGTTCCGGAGATCTATGCATTTACTTTTCCCCCAGTGCCTTGGTGATTACAGCTTTGTAATACAACTTGAAGTCTGGAATTGTGATCCCTCCAGCTTGATTTTCTTTTTCAACATGGCTTTGGCTATTTGGGGTCTTTTCTGGTTCCATACAAATCTTATAATTGTTTATTCTAGCTCTGTGAAAAATGCTGGTGCAATTTTGATTGGAATTGCACTGAATGTGTATATTACTTTGGGTATTACTGATTTTTAACAATATTTGTCTTCCAATCCATGAGCTTGGAATAGTTTTCTATTTATTTGTGACTTCTTTAGTTTCTTTCATAAGCTTTCTATAGTTTTCAGGATATAGACTTTTTACCTCTTTGGTTAGGTTTATTCCTAAGTATTTTATGGGTTTTGGTGCAATTATAAATGAGGTTGATTTCTTGATTTCACTTTTTGCTGCTTTATTATTGGTGTATAGAAATGCAAATGATTTCTGCACATTGATTTTATATCCTGCAACTTTGCTGAATTCATGTATCAGTTCTAACAGTTTTTTTTAATTTTTTTTTTTTTTGTGGAGTCTTTTGTTTTTTCCACACAGAGTATCATGTTGTCCATGAGTGAGAGTCTGACTTCTTCCTTGGTGATTTGGATGCTCTTTATATCTTTTTGCTGAGGCTAGGACTTCTAGTACTATGTTGAACAGCAGTGGTGAGAGTGGACATCTCTATCTTTTTCTGACCTTAGGGGGAAAGCTCTCAGTTTTTCTCCATTGAGGATGTTATTAACTGTAGGTCTTTCATAAAGTAGCCTTTATGATCTTGAGGTATGATCCTTTTAGCTCTACTTTTAAAGGGTTTTTATCAGGAAAAAATACTGTATTTTTCAAATGCTTTTTCTGCATCTTTTGAGAGTAACATGCAGTTCTTATCCTTTTTTATTATTATTAATGTGATGTATCACATTGATTTGTGGATATTGAACCAGCCCTGCATCCCAGGAATAATTCCCACTTGATCATGGTGAATAATTCTTTTAATGTATTGTTGGGTTTTATTTGCTAGTATCTTGTTGAGAATTTTTGCGTCTATGTTCATCAGGGAAAGTGGTCTTTAATTCTTCTTCCTAGAGGGGTCTTTGTCTGAATTTGGAAACAAGGTAATGCTGGCCTATTGAATGATTTTGGAAGTTTTCCTTTCATTTCAGTTTTTTGGAACAGATTCGACAGAATAGGTATTAACTCTTTAAATGTTTGGTAGAATTCCCTTAGGAATCCATCTGGACCTGGACTTGTTTGTTGGGAGATTTTTGATTGCTGATTCAGTTTCTTTACTGGTTATGGGTGTGTTCACATTTTCTACTTCTTCCTCTATCAGTTTTGGTAGTTTATGTTTCTAGGAAATTATTCATTTCTTCAGATTGCCCAAATTGTTGGCATGTAATTGTTCATAATATTCTTTTATTATTGTTTGTATTTCTGAGGTGTTGATCATGATTTCTCCTCTTTCATTTGTGATTTTATTTATTTGAGTCCTTTTTCTTTTCAATCAATCTGGCTAGGGGCTTATGAATTTTGTTAATTCTTTCAAAGAACCAACTCCTGCTTTCATTGATTGATTCTCCTGTCTTTCTGATTCTTATATCTTATATGTCTGCCCCAGTCTCTATTATTTCCCTTCTTTTGCTGGTTTGGGGTTTTAGCTGGTGTTCTTTTCCCAGCCCCTTTAGGTGTAAGGGTAGGTTGTATATTTGAGACAGTTCTTCCTTCTTTAGGAAGACCTAGTTGCTCTCTGCCTTTATTGCATTCCAAAGATTTTAGACTGTCATGTTTTCATTTTCATTGGCTTCTATGTATTTTTTTTAATTTTATCTTTAACTTCTTGGTTAACCTATTCATTCTTTAGTAGTATGTTCTTTAATCTCCCAAGTATTTGTCATCTTTCCAAATATTTTTTTGTGGTTGATTTCAAATTTCATAGCGCTGTGGTCTGAAAATATGCATGGTATGGTATCAGTCCTTTTGTACTTATTGAGGGCTGATTTGTGACCTAGTATGTCATCTGGAGAATGTTGCATGTGTACTTATGAAGAATGTGTATTCCGCTGCTGTAGGATAATGTTCTGAATTTATCTGTTAGTTCTATCCCATCCAATATGGCATTCAATGCCATTATTTCCTTGTTGATTTTCTAGTTAGATGACCTGTCCATTGCCGTAAGTGGGATGTTAAGTTTCCCTACTATTATTGTATTATTGTAAGTGAGTTTCTTTATGTTTGTGAGTAGTTGATTTATATATTTGGGTGCTCTTTTTACTGCAAATCCTTTTAAGCAACTGAGGACAAAGGATTGGAATAAGCTATAACCTTATGGGGAAGTTATGAGACATATCCATACAGTTTTTTGATCCTCTTAATTGAGGGAAGGAGATTTACATTACAAACTATTGGTATCAAATGAACGTCTGATGTTAAAATGTAGAACCTTAGAGACAGAAATGACCTGTCTCCTGAAAGATGTGAATCATATAATTAATTTTGGTTCTATGTGCTGCCTACCTTGAAAGCCATTTTCTTTTATTATGTGGATTCAAGAAATACTTTATTTTTTCTTTTGCTTGATAAACAGTTTAGGTAGAATTTATTTGGAACAAATATCCTTGGTAAAACTACAAAGGAAAGATATGTTCTTTAACATTATTGTAAGACATTGTTATCCATATGTCAATAAATAGATAAAAATAAAAACAGGTGACTTTTTTAATTAAAAAAAATTTAATGTTTATTTTTGAGAGAGAGAGTATGCGAGCGAGTGCGGGGGAGGGGCAGAGATAGAGGGAAACACAGAATCCAAAGCAGGCTCCGGGCTCTGAACTATCATCACAGAGCCTGATATGTGGCTTGAGCCCATGAACTATGAGATAATGATCTGAGCTGATGTCAGATGCTTAACTGTCTGAGCCTCCCAGGCACCCCATCTTTTAATATGTATATCATATAAGTGACCTAGTTTAAAGTAAGATTAATAAGTTATGGTTTCTGATTTACTTTTCTCTTCATCAGGTAAAGTTTATTCCTTCCAAAGGGCAAACAACAACAAGAAAACATAAAATTATTAAAGACCCTGGGACACTTGGATGGCTCAGAAGTTAAGTGTCCAACTTTTGATTTGGTTTAGGTCATGATCTCATGATTTGTGGGATTGAATCCCACGTTGAGCTCTGTGCTGACAGTGTGGAGCCTGCTTGAGATTCTTTTTCACTCCCTGCCCCTCCTCTCTTGCTCTCTATATCTCTCTCCAAATAAACATCTAAAAAATTATAAAAGACTCTTTTATTACAGTAAAAAAATTGAGGGAGTAAGAGGAAATGGATCTGGGTTGTACACTATAGTTAAAATACACACACAAGTGAAAAATTAAATTTAAATGGCTTAGGATAAGTATTTTTTAACTACACAAACAGGTGTTGGGATCTGAATCAGTTAACAAATATATAAATAAAAGACTTCATGCTCCTAGATTGGTGAACTGTTCATTCCTTATTCACTAACTCCCTACCCCTATTTTGGATGAGTTTAGCCCATAATTTCTTAGTGTTCTAATGTAAAATAGGAATATGTAAACAACAAATTCGTTGAGATTGAACTAACTGGTCATGAATTGAGATTAATTATTTAGTCTTGCATCATCTTTCCAAAACCATGCGGAGTAACAGAGTTAAACACAGAAAAAAAAATAAGTTGTGATTTAAGCGAGTAATAAGTATGAACATTTATCATCAAAGAAAATTGCCTATAGCAGTTATGAATCATGACTGAAAAATATGATCTCTCAGTTTTGGGGGCTTGCGATGCATGGTCTCCTCATAGTTTTCAAGTAAATATTCTTAAATAGGGTGACATAGTAATACACCTCGCACAGTTTATGGTATTTAGTAAGGGAGCAATAAAGGTGTTCATCACTATTGCTCGTACACTTTTAAGCAGTTAACTATATAAAGGTTTGTATTTGAATTGAGGAGAAAAATAAAAGGAAAATTTATTATACAAATCTTGTAATACTTTTCCAGGGCATTTTTATTTTCAGCTTTTTTAATGAACAACTTTTCCAAAATAATTGGCTGTAGTAGCTCTACTGAGTTAGTAATTTTTAATCCTTTTTGGCACAGCTATAGGTGACATTTAGATTTTGGTTTATATTATTTAACAAATATATATGCAAGAATTGCTGAAATGATTGGAACAGAAAAATTGAACGTGCATTTCCTAGGAATGGTGTGACTTTTAGAAGGTGAGTACTTTTATTTTTATTTTTTTAATTATATTTTTAATGTTTTGTTTATTTTTGAGACAGAAACAGAGCATGAAAGGGGGAGGGGCAGAGAGACAGAGAGACACAGAATCTGAAGCAGGTTCCAGCTTCAGGTGCCCCCAAAAGGTTAGTACTTTTAGAAGTACTACCTGCTGGACTAGTTAGGACTTGAAATAAACATCTCTTTTGATGGTGTGTCATAGGGACATTTATTGTTTCCTATCTTCTTGACCTTGCTTGAATTTCTCTGCATACCCTTATTCCCGTTCTACATGTATTTATATATAATTTTTTTTACTCATGTATTTAATCATTCACCCTGATTTCCTTTTTGCTTCTATCACTGAATCTAGCTGCCTGTAGCTTTTACCTTTGAGTAGTTGCAAATGATGTTTATCTGCTTGTTATTTTGTTGTTGTTGTTGTTGTTGTTCTAATTCAGATCTTTAGTTACTGCATTTCTTTAGTTAGTGAATTTTGGGCTTTGAAATTTAGTTCCATCCACCAACTTTTATGCAGTCTTTCTAGAGAACTCTCTATGAGGTATTTGTTAAAAAAGAAAATGTTTTTATTTTATGACTCTTCAAGTTCATGGTCCTTTTTTTTTGTTGTTACTTTTGGGAATTGATGGTTACATTTATTTGTGTTATTAATATATCCATAGAGAAGAGGGCAGAAGAGGATATTTAATTCTAATAAGTAGATGTTCACTGATATCCCACTAAGTCTCCTAATGATTATTCACTCTGTACTTGT
The DNA here is from genome assembly GCA_004023785.1 of Mungos mungo. Lineage (NCBI taxonomy): Eukaryota > Metazoa > Chordata > Mammalia > Carnivora > Herpestidae > Mungos > Mungos mungo. The sequence continues at coordinate 19,036 of PISW01012843.1, read as the reverse complement.
CTGATCTGTTTGGGAGCAGTGTGATCAGTTCAGATTTTAGTTTAAAAACATTTTTTTAAAAGCTTAATTTAGTTATTTTCAGAGAGACAGAGACAGCATGAGTGGGGAAGGGTCAGGGGGAGAGGACAGAGAGAGAATCTCAAGCTGGTTCCATACCCCTTGTGGGCTTTGAACATGAAATCATGAGATCATGACTTGAGCTGAAATGAAGAGTCAGACTCTCAACCTATTGAGCCACCAATGTGCCCCCTTCAGGTTTTAGTTTTAGACTCTTGTTTACTCATTGTAGTGAGTAAAAGCTTAACTCATTTATGGTTTATTGCTTTAATTGTCTCCTCTTCCACCTGACAGCTCAACTCTCTTTGTCCTGGCCCAGCTGAACACCTGACAGATTATATATTTATAGAAAATAGAAATCATTCAAGACATACGGAAAGATGTACATTTTACAATTATTTATCTAAGATGATATAATTTTCATAATTAGTTTTTATGTTAAAAGGAATATGAACCTAGGTAAAGTAGCTCATCCTTTGTTTATATCAATTTTTAAGCCAAATATATTTTATAACTAAAATAATTTATAATAATTTTAACTTTCATTAATATAAAAGAGGTCCAAAAAAGAGATATCTTTTGTTAACCAAGCTAAGCTGGTGACTTCAAAATGAAATAGAGTTCATTGTTGATATTTTGATAGCTATTAAAAAATTGCTGCCATTGATTAAAAGAAAACAATTATGTGTGTAAAAGCTTAGCTTCTTTTACAAGTTCCATTTAACTTTGATAGAATCTTAAATTGTAAAAGGCTTAATTACTCAGCAGGTTTAGAAATTCAACCTAAAAGCTTGCTCTCCAGCTATAGTATTTTTATGTCATAATTTGAAGGCCTTCTCTTACAGGATTCCCACATTGATTAAACAAATCTTCCATTCACTTTTTCCACTAATCTTTTAAGATGTAACTTAAGAGGGTCAAAGAAGAGGTGGTGGATATAAATATTTAATATACATACTGTGTAAAATATTAGCATTTATTTAGAACTAAAGTTTCTAATTATTTTTGATGTGGTTCGTCATTCATCCATAATCCCTATGCTTATAAACTTACGAGCTCTGTTTCTTGCCAAGAAGGCAGGGACAACAACTGAGATAACCAAGTAGGCATTGGGCTTCTAGACTTGCTTTTCTCTACAGTCTTGAAAATTAGTGGAAGAATAATTTCATATTTCCTGTACGTTTGAAAGTATATCAGTTCTCTATATTGGACTTAAGTAAATATCTGCTGAGAAGTAGCAAATGTTTTGTTTAAAATAATGAACTATTTATTAAGGGTGAAGCTGCTTAGCAGGGAAGTGTAATAATTTAACATACTCTTAATGCTCACCCTGCGTGAGACTATAAACATGAAAGTTAACATTGCCTTCTCTTGCTGCTTCAATTCTGTACTGATTATCTCTCATCCTTTTAGTTTTACTTACTTAAAATCACTACTCACACAGATATCTAGTTTATCTCTCTTGATGCAAATCTGAATCTGTTATCTTAAGCTGGAGATCTTTCAAAGGCTTCCAGCGTACGTCAAGCTATTTAACACAGGACACAAACTACTCCCTGATCTACCCCATTGCTCACTAGTAGCCTTAGCATTCATGATGTAGTGAGACACCACTGGGATTACATCATACTTCTACCCTCTTGCTCTTTCTTTTATTACTTCTGAAAAGTCTGTTTTTCCTTCAACTGACTTAATTTATTTTAAGCCCCATCTTCATGAAAGCTTTCCTGAATTCCAGTTGGGATAGTAACCCCTGATCTAGGTTTACACAGGATTCTTAGCATTTCTTTGTTTGGCTGGGCTACAAGCATGAGTGATAGTTTTGGCTTCAGACAGGACTGGGTTTGATTTTACAGTCTGTCCTTTACTATCTAGGTAATCTTAACCTTTGTAAGCTTCCAATTCTTCATCTGTAAACTGGGGATATTTATAATAATAATGGTAATTATCACATAGAGGATTCAGTGAGTTAATGCATGTAAAATATTTTGCATAATGCTGTACACATCTTAAGCATATGATACTAATATTATTATCATTATTACAGTATCTCTCTCCTAGATTGCTTTCTCTGCTAAGGCAAGGATCTTCTCTTGCTCATCTCTGATTCATCAGACTGTGTACTGGTTCCAGTTCATAATAGGAAGTTAGTAAATGTTAGATGTTTACCAGATTTATCAGCTTAAAATACAATAGGAAATAGTATATTTTAAAATTAACATATCATGCTTGTTCTAGTATAGAATGACAGTATAATGAACATTTCTTATCTTAGGGAGGACAGGAGGGTAGCTTTCCCTACCTTCTAGGGTAATCTCTAATGAGTAGTCTTTTAATTTTTTCAGCCATTTCTAAGTTCTGGAGAGGAAACAGTACCGTGATACTTTTAGCAGTCAATTAAGTGCCTATGATCACTTCTGAACATTTCATTCTAAACAAAAGGCAAATAAGCAATTAGAAAAACTTTTCACATCCTAGGATCTCAAGGTTTATGCATTTTTATTTATCCAAAGCATATTCAATAGAATAAATCAATTTTCTTGAATATAACTTTTGCATTTTGTCTTTAATAATACCATTTTTGTAACCAAGATGAGAGTAGTGCTGAATGTCAATGAGACTCATCAGTCCCATAGGCACAAATCTAGGATTTAAATTTAAGATGTGGAATTAAGTATGCTAGGTGTGGATAAAGATTTACTATAAAATTCCATTATCCTAGAATCTAGGAGAATGAAATACCATTAGATAGTTTTAATAATGCCATGACTTTTCTTGCCATTTTTGCACTGCTTTATATTTCCTTTGTTTTCCATTTTCTTTGCAACAAGCATTCAGCATATAATACTGGAATGCATAACTTTATATGAAGCATACTTATAGTATTTCATTTTTCATAAAGTGATGAGTGATTAATTTTAAAAGATTTGCCATTCTTCTCTAATGTAACATCTAGTGTACAGAAGTTTTAGTACTTTGAAGTTATTAATAAAGATACTTATCAAATAATAGAGATATTTATCATCTTGTTATCTCAATTCTAGCTTTTCTGTATCTTTGGCTATGCATGACTTGACATTTCAGTTCAGTCCCATAGGGAAATTCCTCTCTGCCCTTTCCTCTGCTTAAGACTAACATTGAGTTCAAAAGGAGCCATGGATGCAGAAGAAATGTTCCCGTGGAGAATTTAACCATAGTTAATAATTTCAGTGAATGTTACATGTTTTAAAAAAAGATGCACATGACACTGCAAGATATAAAATCAAGTCAAGATGAAAAGCTAGCATTTCATGAAATACTCAGTGGGGTGGCAGGAGAAAGTAAGGCATTTACTTCTTATCTAATTAAGGTCATTGTAATTTTTCTGTGTTATTGAGGTTCATCAGCGAATCGCGTTAGAGCATGATCTTTGGAGTTAAGCTGCCATGGGTTGCATACCCTCTTGGTCTTGCTTTCTACTTGGAGTATTACCTTGGCAAGTTATTTCAGAGATGGTTCCAGAAGTTGTGACTCTAAGGAGTCTTTAATCATTAGATGTAAATTTTATGGTTTCTGGGAAGGTCTTATTTTAATTTACCTTATTTCATTTGTATGTGTCTAGATAAAAAAAAAAAAAAAAGAAAGGAAAGAGATGTCTTTATTGAGTGCTATAGACAGAGTAGTTTCTTGGCCTGGGTGTCTTCATCTAGATTGGTGTGGCTGATATGTTTTCAACTCCTCTTGAGATGAAGACTATATACTAAGTCTTCCTTAGTTCCTCCCCGCCAAAGATCCTATCTAAGAAATACCGACTGGTTTGGGTGGTTTCATACTTTTATCTAAATAGGAAGCATATGACAAGTACATTATTTGCCATTTCTGGCTAGACTTTTATGCTATTCCTCATTTCTTTTTTTTTTTTTTACCATGAAAAATGTTGTAACCTCTCTGAAACTTATTATGTCAGAAATGGTGTCTTTTATTGGATTATTTTTTCCCCTGAGACTTCTTCAGTGAAGCAAGGGTCTATTATTATTGACTCAATGGTTTTATTTTATTTTATTTCTGAGGACTCAATTTAATAATATTCCTAATTAAAGTATTTGAATTGTAGATATTATGGTACTAGTCAGTAAATTTCTACTCAATTTATATCTACTTCATTTAGCCAAAATAGTACATCTTAAAATAAATTAATATTGAAACCTCAATATATTCTATATGACTCTCAATTCCTTTTCTCACCAAAGCAGTAGAATTGCAATATTTAAAAAATTGCTATACAGGTAGCAAAAGAACATAAAAGATTGCTTGTCATATAGCATTCTCAGTCAATATTATTCTCACCTTTTAGTGGAGCCTGTTCTTCATCCATGATTAATTTCTTTTGAAGGTCTGAGATAAAAGTATTTTCTTAAATTATGTTATCAAATTAACTTTTATAAAAGTGGTATGTTGGACTTAGAGGAAAACTTTATAGATTTACTTTTGAATAAATGCATGAGATTGCTGCATTTTGATTTTCTGAATTAGAGTGGAGTCAACAATTATTTTCCAACTTAATTACTTTATTAATAAGGAAATGGACTCTAATAAAATGTTTCTACTATTTTTTGGAAGTCTCAAGTGTTTTAGATTATATAGTAGGTTCTGGATTGACACTATTAGTAACATAATAATAATATATTTGTATTATATTACTTACATTAAGTGTTTACAAGAATGGTTCTCTTAACTTTGGAACTATATAGTCCATATCTTTTTATGAGTAATATAAAATTTGAGAAAAATAGTAAAAGTATACATATTCCATAAATTTCACTTTGAATAATAATAAAATACAGGTTATTCTGTAAATTCTACATGTGTTTGATATATACGTGTATATATATATGTATATATATGTATATATATGTGTATATATATCCCACTTTTACTAACACTAATGCCATCTTTTGCAATAATACTATGGATAAAATTTTTAGGTTTATGTAGCAGTATGCTGGCAAATGTTTAGCTGGCTCTGAAGGAGGAGACTGATTTGTAGTGTTTGCCAACTTCCATGTCATTAGTATTCCCCAATTACCAAATTAATCTGTTAGTGGCCTAAAAAATAAGCTTGCAAATCCATGAAATACTTAGAAATTGTTCTTATAAACCAGTGTTATGAGCCAACTTTAGCACAATGTTGGATGTAACAAAACATCAAATGTCCCATTCTCCATTTTTAAAAACAGGAATGTCACATGAAAATATTACACTAGAAGGACTTCATCTGCTTCTTCTTTGTGTACACTATATGCTTTGTTTTATTTCTTTTATTGCTGTCAGTAACCTTTAGTCTGCTGATTCTTAGCAAAATGTTATTGTATAAAAATTCAAGTATTATGAAAAAATCATCACTTTTAGGTACATTATAGACAAGCTGTTAAAAGCCAAAAATAAAGAGAGGAAATCTGAAGCAGATAAAATGTCATATATCTAGAGGAAAAGCATAAAAAAAAGAATGAATTTTATCAGAAAAAAAAAACCCAGAGATATTGGAGTGACATGTTCCAAGTTCTAAAAAATGGTCAACCTAGAATAAAAATAATTATATAATACAAATATTTTCATGTGAACAAAACTGGACGTTTTGTTACCAGTAGACACACACACACACACGTGTGTGTGTGTGTGTATTCATGAAATGTATATCATGAATATATATATATATATATATATATATATATATATATATATATATGTTTCTCAAGTCGTAGTCTCTATGTAGTACTACTTCATTTGAAGGCTTTCCCCTGTTATATAACACTTGAGCTTTCTTGGGCTTACTGGTTCATGATTAATGTTTTTCCAATGTTTTATTTTAACTTATTTTTCTTTTTATATTTATAATACTCTTTACATAGCATAGAGCTATAGCTTGCTTTTTATCCAGTGTGACCGTTGCTGCGTTTTATTACAGAATTTAGTCTATTCACATTTATTGTTACTTATTTACATGGTTGTATTTCAGTCTGTCATTTGCTATTTGCTTTATTTTTGCCTCATCCATTTTTTTACCCTTTTCTCCCAGTAATGCTTTTTATGGGTTAATAAAAATAATTAGAATTTTGTATTTTATTTTACATATTTAATTTTTTAATGTTTCTTTATTTTTGAGAGAGAGACAGAGACAGAGCACGAGTGGGGGAGAGACAGAGAGAGAAGGAGACACAGAATCTGAAGCAGGCTTTGGGATCTAAGCTATCAGCACAGAGCTTGAACTCATGAACTGCAAGATCATAACCTGAGCCAAGGTTGGAGGTGTAACTGACCGAGCCACCAACTGCCCACAATTTTGTATTTTAATATCTGCATTGGCTTTTTAGCTGTATGTCATTGCATTATTTTTAGTGCTTCCTTTGGATATTGCAGTAAAGACCTTTAACTTATTTATACAGTCTATTTTGAGTTAATATTCTAATCTGGGTGCAATATGGGAATCTCCCCATAATACATTTCTATTTATTATACTCAGAGCTATTATTGGCATATACTGTATCTTTTTATTTTATAAACCCAATATTAAAATACCATAATCTTTAATTTTAAACAAGCACTCCTTTTATTATGTGTGTTTCATTGTGTTTCTTGGGTCTATAAGTAAATATTTTCAGCCTCCTTTTGGAAGTTTTAGACCATTATTTCTTTAAATATTTTTGAAGAATTTTCTTTTGAAGTATTTGCTCCTTTTCTCTCTTCTCATTTCTTCTGTAACTAAACGTACATGTATGTTGAAATGCTTGATATTGTCCCACACATACCTATAAAACTTTGTTAAAATTTTCTTCAGTCTTATTTCTCTCTGTATTTAAAAATGAGTAACCTATATCAATTATTTTCAAATGAATTGATCTTTTATTCTGCCGTTTCCAAATGTCTGTTTATGTAATGTAGTGAATTTTAATTTTTACTACTTTTCAGTTTTAGAATTTCCATTTTATAGAATTATAACTCATCTGTTAATATTTCCCATATGTTTACTATAAGATTATTTTCTCCTTTAAGTATTTGAAAACATTTTCCTTTAATTCTTTGACATTATTTTCAGTAGTTACTTTGAAGTCTTAGTCTGTTAGATTCAACTGCTTGTAGTCAGTTTCTATTAACAGATACATTTTTATGTGAATATATATTCTACTTTGTTGTTTCTTTTCGTCCATAGAAATTTTGCTTAAAAACTTGGTATTTTAGGTGATAGATTGTGCCAACCCTGGATTTGAGTTGTAGTCTGAAGACTTATTGTTTTTCATTTAGTTAGTCAATTTGTTTTTGAACTGCAATCTCTGCTCTCCCGCAGTGTACAGCAGTGATTTCTGCTTAGTATTGACAAAATCCAGCTGGTGCTCTTTTACCCTGTCCAGTGGGTCTTTGCTGTGTTTGTTTGGTTTGATAATCAGCTGAGGATTTAGGCAGATTTTATTTTTAGATACTAGGAATTTTTAGCTCTTCTGTAAGGCTTATGCTTTTCTGTATCTTGATTCCAGAAGTCAGTGAGGATTCAATGTTCTGATTCTTGAGAATGGGTTGGGGAATGCATTCAGTTTCTTAAAACAGATTTATAGGAAACTTACAAACCTCATGTGGTGTTACTCTCTTTTTAAGATTAGATTCTACTCTGGACATGTTTTCATTAGCCCCCTTGTGTTACATTTGCACATATATAGTATAGTTGTTAGTATAGGGATCTGGACAGGATTTTTACTCAGATTTTGGATTTCTGTCATGTTGTGTTCTTTCAGTATTTTTCTCTTAAATTTTAAGTTAATTTTCCAGTTACAAGTTCTTTCCTCTGTCACCTTAACTTGGAGAGTCCTTGATTTTTCCATTGTTGTAATCAGTCATTCATGTGAGTTGAGAAATTAGCCTTGGCTAGAAGACTTAATGGAACTTAATCTAAATCTTGGTCACAACAGAGTGTCAAAATACATGAGGCAAAAGTTGTTATAACTGCATGGTTACAAAGATGAATCCACTATTATAGTTGATTACTTTAACAGACTTTGTTGTCAGAAATGGACAGATCTAGCAGGCAGAAAACTAGTAGGGCATAATTGAATTCAACAACACTATCAGTCAACTGGACATAATAGAGATCTGAAGGCTACTTACTGAACAATAGTAGGACACACATTTTTCTCAAACTCACATGAAACATTCATCAAAATAGACCATATTCTGCACCACAAACACAATTTAAGACATTTAGTAGAATAGAAATCGTACATTGCTCTCAGACCATGATGGAATTAATTTACAAATCAAGATCAGAAGGATTTCTGAAAAATTCTAATACTTAGAGTTTAAATTAATTACACACTATTAAATAACACAAATCAAAGAAGATCAAAGAAGAAATTGCAAGGTAAATTTAGAAAAATATTTTTAATTAAATGAAAATGAAAATACAAGTTATCAAAATTTGTGAGATACAGCAAAAACAGTGCTTAGAAAGAAAAATGTATAAATTGAATGTGTATATAAGGAAAGAAGAAATATCAAAGATGAATCACCAGTCATTGTACCTTAGGAAAACTAGAAAAATACCAGATTAAATCATGTGTAAACAGAAGAAAAGAAATAGTAACTATAGCAGAAATGAATGAAGTTGAAAGAGAAAATCAGTAAAACCAAAAGCCGATATTTTGAGAAGGTTCATAAAATTGATAAATTACTGGCCAGCTAACTAAGAAAAAAAGAATGAGAACATAAATTGCTAATATCAAAATGAAGGAAAGAACATCACTTCTGATTCCATGAATATTAAAAGCATAATAAAAGTATACTGTAAATAGTTCTATGCCCACAAATTTGAAAAACAATTGAAAATGGAGTAATCCCTTTAAAGGTACAATTTGCCAAAATTCAAAGAAGAAGGAACACACAATTTGGATAGCCCTATATCTATCAAAGAAATTGATAAATAACAGTATCCAAAACCATCTAAAGAGAAAGCATCATGTCCAGATGGAATCACTGGTGAATTTTACTAAATATTTAAGGAAGAAATTATATCAATTGTCTATAATTTCTTTCAGAAGATAGAAACAGAAGGATTATTTCCTGATTAATTCCATGAGAACAGTATTACTCTAGTGCCAAAGACAGCTAAAGACATTACTCTAGTACCAAAAACAGCTAAAGACATTACACGAAAAAAATGACATACCAGTATTTCTCATGAACATAGATGAAAAATCCTCAAAAAATAATATTGGATCAAATCCAGCAATGTATAATTGTATAAAAAGAAGTATGTACCGCATCCAAGGGATTTATTATAGTTATTAAAGGCTGATTCAGAATTTCAAAATCAATTATGAAATCCATCACATTATTAAGCTAAAGAATAAACATCAAATGACCATGCCAATAGATGCAGAATCAGCATTTCATAAAATTTACTACTCATTCGTAATAAAAACTCTCAGTAAGCTAGGAATGAAGGATATTTCTTCAACCTGATCAAGCATATTTACAAAAAAAAAACCTGCAAAAAACATCATACTTAATAAGAGAAATCTATAAACTTTGCCAGTAGGATCAAGAAAAAGGCAAGGGAGTCCCCTGTAATCACTCATGTTCAACACCATACTGGAGACCTAGCTAATGCAATAAGACAAGAAAAGAAAATGAGAAGCGTGGAGTTTGGGAAGAAGGAACTATAACAGTGCTATCTTTTCAGGGTGACATGATCATCTACTTAGAAAATTCCAAAACATCAAAAGAAAACAAACAAAAACCTTCTGGAACTAATAAGTGATTATAGCAAGATTGCAGAATATAGGGTTAATATATAAAGTCAGTTACTTTTCTATGCACCAACAATGAAAAAATGGAATTTGAAATTAAAAACACTATTGTTTACATTAAATGAAATACTTAGGTATGACTCTGTCAAAATATGTGCAACACTTATGTGGGTAAAACTACAAAAGTTTGAAGAGTGAAATTACAAAAGAACTAAATGAATGGAGAGATATTCATCCCATGTTCATTAATAAGAAGAATCAATATTGTCAAGAGGTAAGTTCTTCCCAGCTTATTGTATAGATTCAGTACAATCCTTATAAAAATTCCAGTAGATTGTTTTATAGATATCAACAAGACTGAGAATAGCTACCACAACATTAAAGAAGGCGAAAGTTGGAGGGTTTATACTACCCAACTCAAAACTTATAAAGTTACAGGGTGGAAGAATAGACAAAACAACAGTGGAACAGAATAGAGAACCCAAAAGTAAACCCACTTAATATAGTCAATTAATCTTTGATACAGGAGTAAAGGTATTATAGTGGAGAAAAGATAAGCTTTAAAAATTTTTTTTTATTTTTAAAAATAGTTTATTGTCAAATTGTTTTCCATACAATACCCAGTGCTCTTCCCCACAAGTGCCCTCCTCTATTACCACCACCTCTTTCCCCCATCCCCCTCTCCCTTCAACCCTTGGTTCATTTTCAGTTTTCAGTAGTCTCTCAGGTTTTGCATCCCTCTCTCTCCCCAACTCTCTTTCCCCCTTCACCCGGTCTTCCATTAGGTTTCTCCTGTTCTTCTGTTAGACCTATGAGTGCAAACATATGGTGTCTGTCCTTCTCCGCCTGACTTATTTCGCTTAGCATGACACCCTCGAGGTCCATCCACTTTGTATGGCTACAAAATGGCCATATTTCATTCTTTCTCACTGCCATGTAATACCCAATGTTCATAGCAGCACTGTCAACAATAGCCACATCTTGGAAAGAGCCTAAATGTCCATCACCTGATGTATGGATCAAGAAGATGTGGTATATATATGCAAGATAAGCTTTTAAATAGTTGGTACTGAAGCAACTGAACATTCACATACAAAAAAAATGAAAACAAAAACAAACAAAGTATGAGTCTAGGCACAGACCTTACAATATTTATAAACAATGAACTAAAAATGGATCGCATTTAATTAAAACTCACATTTACAAAACTTTTAGAAGATAACAGGAGTAAATCTGGATGACCTTGTGTTTGGTGATGACTTTTAAATATGAGGGCAGAGAAGATAACAGAAATCTATACTCTCAACTGTATTAGTTTATTAGTAATAAAACAATATTATTAGAATGATAAAGTATTAATGGTATAGGGGAACCCTTACCTAGTATATAAGGAAGCCAATAAGAAATATGTGAAGTTGACAAGCTGTAGTAATTGGTATAATGATATTATTTCAGTATGTAATCACCAAATGAACTGAAAAATAAAAGATGCAAAAAAAAAATGACCTAACAGGGGAGGATATGGAATTGAGATAGGGGTAAAAGAAGATTTAGAGAGGAATTTATTACTCTTCATTATAAATATTTCTGTGTTACTTGACTCTCTGATAACTATCTGGGTATATATTAATTTTTTAAAGATGCATGAAGCAGATCATTTCAAGAGGGTAGTGACTTGCTAGTCTGGCTGTGTCTGTGTGTTTTTGCTATATTTTGTTCATCTTCCAATATAATTAATAACCTATTTAAGGCAGGAATCAGTTATCAAAACAAGTATGATCAACTTTTCACATTATATATTAAGTGAAAAGCAAAATTGCTAGGAATAATTTCTAGCAATAGCAATGGATACAGGGATTTGGGTAGCACTCACTCACCTTCAAGCTAATTATTATTATTTTTTAAATTTTTTAATGTTTTTTTAAATTTATTTTTTGAGAGACAGAGAAGACCATGTGAGCAGGGGAGGGTCAGAGCAAGAGGGAGACACAGAATCTGAAGCAAGCTCCAGGCTCTGAGCTAGCTGTCAGCACAGAGCCCGATGTGGGGCTTGAACCCACAAACTGCGAGATCATGACCGGAACCGAAGCCGGATGCTTAACCAACTGAGCCACCCAGGTGCTCCGAAGCTAATTATTTAAGGAAAATATTTTTCTAAACTGAAGACAACAAACTGGCAGTATATATGATTATACTGAATATCATCCAGCTCCTATGTGTAAGGAATCATTTGAACATAACCAGGCAAATCCATTCATTTAAAAGTCCCTGGGAAGCACCCTATACTGAAACTTTTAAAAACATTTTTTAACGTTTATTTATTTTGGAGAGATAGAGAGACAGAGTGCCAGCGGGGGAGGGACAGAGAGAGAGGGAGGCACAGAATCCAAAGCAGGTTCCAGGCTCTGAGCTATCAGCACAGATAGCTACTTCTTGTGGGTTGACTTTGGTTTTTATGATGTTAAGGGGCCAGTCTGGGGCTTTCATGGGCTTGTAGTCGGGCCTTGCCAGCTGTCAGATCAGATGCCAGCCTTCAGCCTGTTTGTCAGTGCTGTGGTGGTATGGAACTGCAGGGTAATCTCCCTGCCTTGTCCTTTGAAAGGCTTTCTGCTGGGGGAGAGGGACCTGCAGAGAAACCAGATGTCAGCCCTTAGTTGTCTTTTGGCTGTAGGAGTGCTGATCTATAGGTTGCTCCCCCTACCTTGTTTCCTGAGAGGCTTTATTTGGTGAGCAGGGCTGGCAGTCAGAACGGATATCTCTCCCTAGCTCATCTGCTGGGGCTGCATATGGCAGTCTTTCTATACTGCCAGTAATAAGGTTTAGCTTCTAGGATTGCAGCCAAACTGATATGTGTGTGGTTGTCTTCTTTCTTCAGGGTAGAGTCGCTTTGGAGTGGCACCAGTCCCTACTAAGGCTGCTTGCAGGATTAGGAAGAGACACAATGACATTTTAGGAAAACTATTCATTGATGTCTTGAACTGAATATGAATATGTTTGATAAGATCTCATTGTGGACAGTAGATCCTAACAAATATGTTGGCTCATGATAAAACAAACAAACAATAACTAGTTACTAAAATAAAATAGATTTAAATTCTATTAAGCATTTTATGTATTTGCTCAAATGACTTGACTGGAGAGTCCAGCTGCTGCTGTCTCTGGTATTGATTCAGGGTGATCTCTGTCCAGATGTCCATGTCTTTCTGGCTCTTAGACTATCCTTGAAGCTTGATTGGTAGTACATGCTCCCTTGCTCTCATGATGTGTTTTGAAGCAGTATATTTAAAGGTTGGTAATTTTTTTGTCTGCTGCTTTGGTAATATGATTAATGCAAGCTAATAACATTTAGCAAAAAGTATGTTTAAGGGAGTCAAAATATGAAGTTAAATTTTAACTAAACTATAAATAGCTACAGCTAAAGTAGTAATGCATTATGAAAATGACTAATATCTCTGAATACATAATAGCTAATACCTAAACTGGGATTAGATACCCCCCTATGCTGAACCCTAAACCTAAATAATTTATAAAATGGAATTATTTACCATTAATTACTAGAATACTAGTAGCAGTGGCCTAAAACTCAAAGGACCTGCTGGTACAATGTATGGTTCTAGAGGAGCCCATTCATACTCCTACCATGATGACCCTCAACAGTCCTTGTCAGATGTGACCCTACTTGACATGTTACACTGGGATTATCAATCATTGCTATATGTCAGAAACACTTGGCTTCCACCAGGCTCTCTGCAGGAATGGAAAATGAAAACACTGACTTCATGAACTAGAAACATTTTTTGATATGCTTGGCACATCCCACCATATGCAGATTTTTGGTTCCATTTTTTTTTCCCTTTCTCTTCTTTCAAGAAACCTTGCAACATAGTCACTGAGTCAGGCATGTTCTAGTTCTAACACCAGTACTTAGTAGCTCTGTGCCCTCAAAAAGTAGTTCGCCTCTCCAAGGCTATTTCTTATTGGTAGAAAATTGTAATTACACATACCCTATGGGATTCTTCATATGACTATATGAGAACAGATACAAAAAAATGTTTGGTTTGCAGTATTTGGCACTGAGTGGATGCTATTATGTGTTAGTTATTATTTTATTTTTTATACTTCCATTTTCCAGCAAATATTACCTAGAGGCATCTATTATATTCTATCAAGGCAATTAAAAATACATGTAATAGATAATACTAATAGCTGATGCATGAAAATTTTATCTGAAATGAATCATTGGGTTACAGATAGTTTGTACTCCTTAAACCTAAATATATACTTCTAAAATATCTATTTTAATGTAGATTGTCATTTTATTGATACAGTCATTTGATAAGAAAACAATAGATGGATAACAAAAGGATCTTGCATTGAAAAAATCTCTTTCTAGATTCCATTCTGCTTCTCTGTTTCAGACAAAAGTTTCTTTCGATATTTTGAAAGGAGCAGTGTTTGGTCTTTTCATCTGCCACTGAACTAGAACAAACTTCTAGTGAGTGTTCATGTTGTTAAATTGTTTTTAAAAACTATGATAATTATATATAGGTCTTCTTTGGTATATACATTTTTTTCTGCAAGTGATTTTTGTTCAAATGCGCATTCGGTATTCATTTTCATGGCAACTAAAATGCTGTCACAGTGTTCCCAAGATGCTGTCAATGCGACTTTGTAGTAAATAACATTATAATGTCAGTGCACGACTAAGGAAGTGACATGATGTCAAGAATGCACTCACTGTGGTTGTATCATAAATTCAATGGAAAATGCATATTTATGGAGACCGTCTTTGGATGTCAGAGGAGAGTAATGCAGATGTTATATTACTGATCGAAAAGAAATCAAGGCAGAGAATCTTTGTTAGAGATGATGTAAATTCTCCTGAATGAAGAGAATTTCAAGTCCTGGCAGTCAAGGTGCCTTCGGATTACTAAATGCTATTATATTGCTCTTGTAACTCTGGGAACTAGCCACGCCCTGGCTGCCAAAGCCTGATGGTTTAGGTCCTGAGAGGGTCAATGCATGTGAATTTCAGACTCTTTTATCCTTGAATCTGAGGATGCTAGATATTTTCTACCTTTATGATGGAAATGAGGCACTTAGGCTGTTGTAATTCTAGTGTGTGCCTTTTATGAAGATTCCTTTCCCTTCATTCTTTCTTTTAGAATGAAAAGAATGGAATTGAGATCTTGGAACTTGGAAAAATAGACATATGTTATCAGTGGGAAGGGAGACTGGGTAAATCCAGGGGAGATGAGGTCTGAAATGAAGGACCAACACAGAGAGAGTAATTATTTATATTCACTAAACCGCTAGTTATTTGGAGGCGAGGAAAACCCTAAAACAGAGTAAACAATCATCAGGACACCACCAAAAGGTTCAAGAGATTTTCAAAAGGAAGGAAAATGGTAAAAATAAACTTTTCTTTGCATATTTCTCAACAATATAAGAATCATGACCTTCCTTGATTAGGTTGTATTATTACAGGCTCATCACTTTATTCCTATTCTGGTCAGCAGCACTTTTGGTTTCCTAACTAAAAAGTGAACTCCAAATGCTAGAAAATCATCTGTCAGATGTGTTTTTATTTGTAAGACGGGTCGTAGAGTGTTGAGAGATCAATAAGTTCCATTCTGGCTATACTGAAGATTAGTTATGTCATCTTTATAGATGGATGGATGTGAATTACTTATCATAAGCATTTTAAGTATGTATGTTACAAGAGATGTCAAGATGGCAAAGAGCTGTTGAGTGCAAACTGCTGAAGTACAATAAAATGAGAAATATGTGAGATAATAAGTTTCAAATTTTTTGAAACCTACATTCTTCTTTCCTCTTTCCTCCCTTCTTCCCTCTTTCTCTTGTTTCTTTCCTTCCTAATCATGTTACAAACACAATTTCAGGTCAGTTAGCATATTTTAAAAGTAATAATAATAAAGAGTAGGATGTTAAGTAGTTGTGATAAAGAGTAGCACAATAGCAGAAGGAAAACCTATAGTGGAGATATAAAGTGGAACCAAGAGTAATATCTAAAATCTAGAAATGAACCACATATATGCTACAAGTGAGCAATAGTTTTAATAGCAGTTCTCATGTTACAGAAAATATGGTTATTTCTATAACTGACATGATGTCTCCCTTCCTCCCATTTGGGACCTGGATGAGATTGCCTGATAATATACCTTCCCTATTCCTTGGCAAGTGGAATTCTAAAACCCCTCCCTAAAGTTTTGAGAATTCACAGAGGGCTTCTATTTTATTTTCAACTTTCAAGAAGACTTTTATTTAGGGGACAGTAACTCTGAGTTTTCTGAAGGAGGGAAGAGGTTGGGCTCAACTTTTAATACAAGGAAAAGTGAGGTTTCTTTGGTCAAGGAGCTGCGACTGCTCTAACAGGATTCTTTCTGAAGGCAGACTAGGATGGAAAACTGTTACCTGGGGACGGTAGGGCATGCAGAATTCAGCCTGCTATCGAAGGTGGGGATTTTTGCCAAACTGACTTGATAGTATTTCTGTAGAAAATGGGTTATGTAAAGATGAACATGGACTCTCACATGGAGCACAGGATAGATATACCATATCATCTTTATTCTTTATCTATTGATCGATGCTTGGGATGCTTCTGTATCTTGGCTACTGTAAGCCTGCTTCTTACCAGTAAAATTTTAGGACTGTATAGGTTTCTTTTCATTTTTGTATTGTCTCTGACCCTTTCAATGAAAATTTTTAGCCTTCCCGTTAATCTATTTCTTCTAAATACTTGCTTCAAAGTTCTCCAGCAACCACCTATTCCTGTTCCAAAGCTACTCAATCCCTCATTTTAAAGCTTTTGACAGCATCCTCCATTTCCATGTACCAATGTCTGTAATAGTTGTCTATTAATATGTAATAAATTATAACAACATTTAGTAGCTGAAACAACAAACATCTATTATCTCAATAGATACCAATGTCTGTAATAGTTGTCTATTGATATGTAACAAATTATAACAACATTTAGTAGCTGAAACAACAAACATCTATTATCTCAATAGATTTCTTAGGATCAGAACTCTAGAGCAGTTTAGCTGGGTAGTTCTGGCGAAGGTTTCTCGTTAGGTTGCAATCAAGTGATCAGCTATAATTACAATAATATGAAGGCTTGATTAGGGCTGGAAAATCTGTGTTGAAGCTCACACACGTGACTGTTGGCAGGGAGCTTCAGTTCCTTCCTGGCTCTTAGGGGGAACCCTCAGCTCCTCACTGAATGGGCCTCTCCACAAGTGAGTAACTTTATGACATGGCACTTGGGTTCTTCCAAGACAAATGATCTGAGAGAGGCAGAGAAAAAAAAAAGATGAAGAGAGCAGAAAACCATAGTCCCTTTAGATGTAATGTCTGAAGTCACATGTTATTACTTCTCCTTTATTCTATCCCTTAGTAATTCCTGAGTCCAGTCCACACTCAAGAGGAGACAGTTCTTTCTACTTTTTAAAGGGAAGGATATGAAAGAATTAGTGAACGTTTTAAAAACCACCATTGCCCTATGTAAGATATTATTTCTTGTTGCTTTCAAGATTTGTCATATCATTGGTTTTCATAAGTTGAATGTTAATGAGCCTAAATATGGTTTCCTTTGTGGTTCTTTTTTTTTGGTATATGTTAAGTGTCTTGAATCTATATGCTAAAGTTCATTTCATAACTTTAGGGAACTTTCAAACATCATTTCTTCAGATCTTTTTTATTTTTTCTTTTTGCATTCTCCTTTTCATTATTGAACTCTATTTGCCTTTTTTATGTCCTCCCACTAGTTTCTGAGATTTTATTACTTCTTATTCAATTGTTTTTCTCTTTGTTTTAGTTGATTAATTTCTATGGATTTATATTTAACCTCACTGATTTGTTATTATTCCTTTCTAGCCAGACCTTCTTTGAGCTTACCCAGTGAACTTTTATTTTTTATGGTCACGTTAGTCCAGCCACTTCCCAATTGTCTAGGGAGAGGGTTGTTTTCAATACGGTGACTGCCTTTTCTCTTTCAAGCCAGGTTGAGTCTAAAGTGAAACTCATTACCTTCCACACCAAAATACTCTCTCTCTGAGGCATTTGATTGTAGCGCATTTTCCTGAGGAAATGAGTGGACTACAGATATATTTATACTATAACACCATAACTTTCACTTTATTACTGTTAAAATTCCTTTAGATTTGGCATATTTTTAATGTTAGCTTTAGTTTCAAAGCTCATCTGTCTTTTCTTCCTTTCTTCCTTTCTTCTCCTTCAGTGTCCACTAATTTTTTTCATTCTTTTTTTGTTTCATGTCAGAACAACTTAGCTTTTTTGTACACTGACAAGGTTCTTAGATCCCTTTCTATTCCATTTTGATCACTCAAGTCAGACAGATATTTTCCAAAACATGTACTTTTTTTAACATTAAGAGGATTTCTGATGTTGATTGTAAAAATTATATATTTTATCATATTACATTCAAATGAAATTACTTCCTTGGTTTCAGCAGACCACGATGCCTCCATGCAGTGTCTTAGGGGAAAGGTCACCCAGAACCAAGGGGATAGGCCACCACCAAGGGCCATGGGAGTAATACTGACACCCCAGTTGGACAAGAGGGTGGAGTATTGAGCTAAAGAGGATTATTCTTAAGTCTTAAGACATACTGGAATTTTCCTTGCTAGATTTTACCCTT
This sequence comes from Mungos mungo, assembly GCA_004023785.1. Lineage (NCBI taxonomy): Eukaryota > Metazoa > Chordata > Mammalia > Carnivora > Herpestidae > Mungos > Mungos mungo. The sequence goes on along the minus strand of PISW01012843.1, from coordinate 523 downwards.
CCTTCGTGCTTAACAGCTGTTTCTGTTTGCTCATTTTTCCCCTTTGAAATGGGAATGTCTATACTGTGCCTGTCCCACCAATGTAATTTGTAATTTGTTGTTTTAACAGATTTATGACTGGAGAGGAATTTTGCCTCAGGATGAGTCATAACCTGAGTCTTACCCTTATCTGATTTAGATGATATTTTGGACTTGGGGTTAATGCTGGAATGAGTTATTGGTATGGATGAATGTATTTTGGATGTAATATGGATGATATTTTGGACTTGGGGTTAATGCTGGAGCTATTGGTATGGATGAATGTATTTTGGATGTAATATGGACATAAATTTTGAGTGTAGAGGGTAGAATGTTTCAGAATGAATTGTGCCCCCCAAATTCAGATGTTTTCTCTGTTAGATTTAGATCTATGATTCATTTTGAGTTAATTTTAATGTAAAGTGTAAGGCTTAGTTTGAGAAACATTTTTTGCAAATGACATACAAATGGTCCAACATTATTTGTTGAAAAGATATGACTTTAT
>PISW01012842.1:0-29906 GCA_004023785.1 Mungos mungo | reverse complement strand
CACACTGAGATACTTTGCAAAATACTGAGAAGTTACCTAGTGATTAATCCTCAGTGTAATATGAGATAGAAGCATAATGAAAAGGCAGAAATCAGGTTCTGTTTCCAAAGATTTTGAAATAATATCCAGACACTGCTCACATAGAAATGTAAGGTGCTGAGAATTTTCTTTTTTCATTCCTTCTTATCCTTCTTCTTCTCCTCTTCCTCCTTCTCCTCCTCCTCCTCCTTCTCTTTCTTCTTCTCTTCTTCTTCTTCTTTGTCCTCTTAGTATCAAATGAGGAAATACAGACCAACAAAATTCTGGTCCAACTTCTTATGCTATACTGAGAAAATCTAGTCATGAAACTCAGAAACAGAATATTGTTGACATTTATTAGCCATTTGACTTGAGTAGCTCACTTCATGTCACTAAGACTCAATTTCTCCATCTGTAAAATGGGGTAAATACCCTCCCTCTTTATTGAATAAAGAACTTTTCCAAGAATTTACTAAGATAATATATGTGAAACATGCTTTAAAATCACTTAGGAAAATATAAAAATAAATTATATAAAATATATAAAGAGGCAAAACATACCAAACATTTTCCTTATTTGTAAGAAGTTTGTAATTTATAAATTTATTTCATGTTCATTTATTTATTTTGAGAGAGAGAAAGAGAGCGAGAGCATGCTCATTCGCTCACCCTTGCACACACAGGTGGGAGAGGAGCAGAGAAAGGGGGAGAGAGAATCCCAAGCAGACTCGACACTGTCAGCACAAAGCCCAACACGGGGCTCAAACTCATGAACTGTGACATTATGACCTGGTCAAAATCAAGAGTTGGACACAACCGACTGAGCCACCCAGGCAGCCCCAAAAGTTTATAAGTTCTAAGTGGATTTTTAAAACTCATACTGATGAACAAATGGGTAAATTACTCACAATGGGAAGAATTATACCACAAACATGAAGCTATAGCGTATCTTCAATAATTGCTGAAGGGCAAGCGTGGGAGGATAATTAACAACTAAATTGCAAAGCACAAGGGAGATCTCGAGCTACAAACAGAGGAGTATGGCTCAGTGATGAACAAAAAGACTATCTCCCACTGGGGAAAGACACTGGCTTATGTAACACCTATGAGGCCAGGAATCACATGGTTGAGTCTCAGTGACACCATGAAGAAACACTGTGACAGCCAAATACCATTTCGAAAATATCTCAAGTTCTTCACTTGCACTTCTTGAACCCTGTGAGAGGTATATGTAGGCCAAAGCAAATCTTTATTAAAATTTCTCCCTTCTGTTCCCCCTCTCCCCCACACTTCCCTTACATACAATAGCAGTTCTGGCGAATATTTCTGGAGTGGAGATTTGTCTGGGAATCACCCACTCTGGCTAGAAATAGCCCATGAGTATTATGTCACCTCTCTCTCTCCTGCTACAAAGTTGGAGGTCCAAGTATCCAGGACCACAAGCCCCGCTGTGCTACTACCACCAACAACAGTAATAGCTTCCTGTGCCAGACCTCTGGGAGGTGTCCTTTGTCTCCGGCTCCCAGTGTTTTTTCTGTGATAATTGTGATAACACCACCCCTGTCCTCTTCATTTCTGTAGGAGTGGACAGAAAGTTATAATCTCCATGTTAGTCATTTTTACCCCATCACTTTTGCTTAAGCTTAAAAGTAGTGCAGGGGCACCTGTATGGCTCAGTTGGTTAAGCGTCTGACTTCAGCTCAGCTGATGATCTCATGGCTCATGAATTTGAGCCCTGCATCAGGCTGTGCTGACAGCCTACTTCAGTTTCTGGTCTCCCTCTCTCTGCTCCTCCCCTGCTCACACTCTGTCTCTCTCTCTCAAAAATAAATAAGCATTAACAAATTAAAAAAAAAAAAGTAGTTCAGTGAGGTGGAAGTTCCAAATTTAGGGAGGATAGAGAGGCTGGCTTGACCTTTGATGGAGGAATCTGAGCCGGAAGCCAGGGCAGGATCGATGCAGACCCATGTCCACAATGAACACAGCGACAGAGATGGGGGTTCATCTAGAGTTTATTACAGATTATCATAGATGTTATTTTTTAAAAAAAGTTTATATATTTGAGAGAGAGAGAGAGAGAGAGCACATGCATGAACACGTTGAGGGACAGAGAGAGGGAGAGAGAGAATCCCAGGTAGATTCCACGCTCTTGGCACAGAGCCTGACCCTGAGCTCAAACCCACAAATCCTGAGATCATGACATGAGCAAAGAAATCAAACGACTGAGCCACCCGGGAGCCCCCTGATCACAAACATTCTGCTGGAGAAGTTACTAAAATGTAGCCAAACCCATAGTATCAAATGTGTGTGTCAGTTATATTTCCTTTGTCTCTTAAGCATGGATCTTGACACTTGTTCAGGGGTTCTAGCAGGGGCCACAGTAATTCAAATTTCCTTAACCAAAGAATGATCTGTGTGTATGTGTGTCTCTCTCTTGTAATAAAGACACAAAAAAGGGCTGCCCGGATGGCTCAGTCTGTTAAGCATCAGACTTAAGCTCAGGTCATGATCTCGCAGTTCACGAGTTCAAGCTGCACTGACAGCTGATTATCCAGAGGCTGCTTTAGATTCTGTGTCTCCCTCTCTCTTTCTGCACATCCCCTGCTTGTGCTCTGTCTCTCTTTAAAAAAAAGACTTACAAAAAAATTACCATTTGCCAGGCAGTACTCCTAGCATTTTAGGTATACTAAACAATTTAATTTTCACAGCAACAATATGAGCTAGTACTAGTAATATCCCCACTTTTCAGATGACAAAACTGAGGCCCCAAGAAATTAACTGATGAACCAAGTGGCACAGCCAGGGTTCAAGCCCAAATGATGTGGCTCCAGAATCCAAAGTCTTAGATATCACATTATCCTGCCTCCCACTTAACGATAGAGAGGCTTAATCAGATGGCACTGAGATAAAGGAAGAAGACATGATGTGTCCTCTTGACATAGAACCATGTCATTGCAAGATTCATCCTTCCCTTCCTTTTTCTTCTCTTCTCTATTCTTAGTGCATTTCTAAGGAAGGAGCGACAGAAATTAAAACGACGGTGCAGATAGCAATGCAGCCTTTGGTGGTGTGGACATTAGGCATTCGGAAATTGTAAGGGAAGAGCTCCATTTGCAAGACTTCTCATTAAGGATGGCCTGAAGACAGGTGTGCATCAATGATGAGGCAGAGACCACAGGCTGATGGCACACTAGACACCGGGAGAGAGAATAGGGCCTGAACTTCTTAGGTAACGACCAGATTTTGACCTATGCATTGCTTCAGTACTTTTTAAGCACCAACACTAAAACCACCAGCAGCAGGCTGTGACATGGGCTCAACTTAACCCAGCCTAAAAAGAGACATTTAATCATCTCAAAGATCCCTCGCATTTTAAAATTTTATGACCCTATAAATATTAACCTAAGTATAGCATTGGCCAAAATAGTCCCATTCCTTCATCACTGTAAGTCTCCTGGTCTCACAACAATTTCCACAGTTACAGGTAGATAAAATAAACTCACTACCAGAGCAAGGCAGCTTCTGACACCAAAAGTGTCAAGGGACAGAAAACATCAAGTTCAACATCTCTAGCACTCTGTCTGGCTCATTGTGACACATTCTGGCAGGAAAAAAGCTTGAACTGTCATAATTTAGTCATTCAGAATGTCAGCCTGTGGAACTAAAAGCCTAGAAGTTTTATTAGGACCGTTTTCTGCTACAGGTAAACAATAATAAAAATGTCATGCAAAAAAACCTTTCTTTGCACCTAAGTTATATTTAACGATCTGACATAAGGGAAATACTGTAGATTGCAAAACTACTAACTCTGCCCCCTGAAATGCCTGTACGCAAACCTGCTCCAGCCTGCCTCAGATACAGGCCGAGCAGTTTGCCAAAAGTTATGAAGGAGTAGAAAGAAAAATTGGAGTAGGGAAGAAAAGTTTTTACTCTGTTTCTCAAGAGCACTGAGAACATTCGAATGCTAACAACCTATAATAAAGGAAATGAAAGAGGCTCTCCTACTTTCCAAATTTTAGGCCATAACATAAAGGATTTATGTGCTACCCACCACAGGAAAATGTTTAAGGTAAAAGTTTACTTTTTGTGCTTTTAAATTACTTTGAAGAATATCAAGGCAGAGCTATAAATGAAGTAATATACTCCTATTATGTTTGATTTCCAAAATTAACTAGATTTTTAAGCACAAAAACAATCTGTGCCAGATTCAAATGCATAATAATTAGTGTCTGGACTGATGTGCTAACTCAGTACGTTAGAATCTGAGTTTATAGACCTAACACTAATACCAGTTAGTTTTCCTGCAGCTTCCTACAGCTGTATTGCAAACATATACCCTCATTACCAGAGGCTGGGAGAATAGGACTGGACAGAGTAACACAAGCGGTGTACTTACTGCTAATTGCAATTCGATGGGCACTCCATATGAGCAGTGATTCAGACACCGCCATGAACTCTGTACATAACAACAGATCATGGTAATATTTTGAATCACATGGCCTCATAAGTAGTATTCACAGCTCCTTTATTGATCGTGCTTATAAATCCAAGTTCTTAGAGATCAGTTATTGAGGCTGGAGAAGCCCCTTTTTTTAAAAAAAATTTTTAATGTTTTATTTATTTTTGATACAGAGAGAGACAGAGCATGAGAGGGGGAGGGGCAGAGAGAGAGAGAGACACAGAACTGGAAGCAGGTTCCAGGCTCTGAGCTAGGTGTCAGCACAGAGCTCGACGCGGGGCTTGAATCCATGAACGTGAGATCTAACCTGAGCCAAAGCCGGAGGCTTAACCGTCTGAGCCACCCAGGCCCCCCCCTTTTTTTTTTTAACATTTATTTATTTATTTTGAGAAAGAGAACGCAAGTGGGGTAAAGGGCAGAGAGAGAGAGAGAGAGAGAGAGAGAGAGAGAGAGAGAGAGAGAGAGAGAGAGAGAGAGAAGAAAATCCCAAGCAGGGTCCACACTATCAGCACAGAGCCCAACCAGAAGCTTGATCCCACAAACTGTGAGATCATGACCTGAGCTTAAATCAAGAGCTAGACACTTAACCGAATGAGCCACCCAGGTGCCCCTGGAGTAGTTTCTTAACACCAAGAACAACATCTTTATTTTGATATTTTGTGCTATCTTCTCCACAGGCCCATATAATTATTGGCCTATCCCAAAATATCTTGGAGTGCCAATTTTATATTTTTGGGGTTCATTCTTACAAATATTATTAATCCATTTGTTAGTGTACCTATGAAGACTGCCTACCACAGTGTAGTCCTGGGACTATCGATTTGTTTGTGGGTATAAGAATTTGTACATCCCAGGTGCCTGGCTGGCTCAATCAGTTAAACATCAAACTTTGGCCAAGGTAATGATCTCACAGTTGGTGGATTCAATCCCATGTCAGGCTCTATGCTGATGGCATGGGGCCTGCTTGGGATTCTCTCTCTCTCTCCCTCTCTCTCTGCCTCTCTCACTATCTCTCTCTCTGTTTCTCAAAAATGAGTAAACTTAAAAAAAAAAAAAAAGGATGTATACATCCCAGCTATGCATCATACTTATATACAAACAAGTTTCCTTCCTTGTGTGATATTTTTTGATGCAAAACATCTCAAATCAGTTAATAATCAATAACTATGGCAGACCCTTGCCTCACTAAAATCACAATATTAATTAAATCACCACAATTTTGGCTAAGCTAAAATGGTAGATTATAATGTCACTCTTAAGTCAGTCTCTCTCTCTCTCTTTTTCTCTCTCTCTGCCAATATGAATGTGACAACGGGTCTCTTCTAGGTGCCCAAGGGAGCTGGGTTCTACTTTTAGCCTCTAGAATAACATTAATGTACATTTTCCATTTATTCTCAATATAAAATTATAGGTAAAATTGCATTCCATAACTTCATTTGAGTGGTGTTATTATGGTATCATTATTGTAAAATCCATATAGCATCCATTATTTGGTGTATCTCATTCCATTTTTGTTGCTGCTGTTCATTAAAAATCATCTCTACTAATATATTAATTTATCCTTTGGGAAGATTCTCCAAGAATGCTGGGTGTTGGACTAATGATATAAATACACATTGGGATTGCATAAAATATTTTCCAGCCCTATAAAAATGTCATCAGTTACATAAACACATTCAATGAAAGTCTCTCCTGAAAAAAGGGTAATCAAGCTAATAATACCAGATTCAGAAAAACTAACCATGTCACTGTTTATCTATCACTGTACAAGACAGACATAAGCAACTCCAGGAGTAGATAGATGTTCCCTCAATGACGTCTGGTACCGTGTGATCATACTTCCTCTAGGCTTAGCAGTAACATCCCAACAAATCATTCTGGTATTACCACCAGGGTTACTTGCATAATATTAGGAGAAAGAAGTTCCTCTATTCTGATAACGTACCACAAACAACTCTAAAATACAGTGACTTGAATAAGATTGAGGTTTCTTCCTCTCTCACCGAGCATTTGGTTGTGAACCAGCCTAGTAATGTCAACTTGTCCAACCCCCATATTCAGCTCTCAAGGCTGCCCAACTTCTCACTATTTCCCTATTCAGTATATATATATATATATATATATATATATATATATATATATGTGTGTGTGTGTGTGTGTGTGTGTATATATATATATATATATATAAACAGGACGTCTAGGTCAAGTGAATTAATTTTGAAGGAGATAACCCAGGAATCATATATATCCCTTCTGCTCACATCTCACTGGTCTATAATTAGCTGCAAGGGAGATTGGAAATGCCACTTCTAGCTGAGTGAGAAACTTTTCTTATTAAAAGGAGAGAGGGGCACCTGGATGGCTCAGTTGGTTAAGCATCCAACTCTTGATTTCGGCTCAGGTCATGATCTCATCGTTTGTGAGATTGAGCCCTGTGTCAGGCTCTGTGCTGACAGTGGGAACAGAGCCCACTTGGGATTCTCTTTCTCCCTCTCTTTCTGCCCCTCCTCCACTTGGACTCGCTCACTTTCTCTCCCTCTCTCTCTCTCTCAAAGTCAACAAGTAAACATTTAAAAAGAAAAAGAAGAAAAACGATACTAGGAGGAAGTTAGTAGTCTCTGTTCTAGTCCAACTCTCTGGTCATCTCAGTATTCATGCACAGCCTTTTTTGCACATATAAAGCACACTCACATTCTCCCCAAGCCCCTCCATTTCATTTCATTCAGCTCAAAGTCCTAGGTCTCTGAGTGATGCAAAGTCCTTTCCATCAGGTCCAAATGAGGCTCCTCACATTTCTGTGACCTATAGACTAGTACCCAAATGTTATCTCTCCCTCTCTCTCTGTTTCTCTCCCTCTCTCCATTTCTTCTCTCCCGCTCTCTTTTCATCTGTTTATCTCTCCCATTTTTTCTCTCCCCTTCTCTCTCCCTCCTTTTCCCTTTCTCTCCCTCTCTCTCACATACACATGCACATACATGCATTTGCAATGGTAGAGAAAGACAAGGATAACTGTCATAAAATTTCCAATTTATAAAAGACAAGAAGGGGACATACACAGCAATGAATGATCTGCAGGGATGATGAATTCTTCTGGACAGGATTTATGAAAGACTCTTGCCCTGAAAGTATAGGAGATCTCTTGGTCGGAATGTGGTTTTGTTCATCAAGAGGCAACTCCTTGTCAATTATTCTCTGTAGTCACCAGCACTGCTCTCTGGATGGTTTTCTCTTGCTCACCATTGTAGTGGTTCCATAACAAAAAAGTGATCCTTGACACATATGCCAGCTTTTTGCTGGGACACATTCAGAAGAAGGGAAGAGGCTTTAAAACAATCATAAGCTTTTCTAGGCCAGACTTGTTTCTTTAGCAAAACAATTCTCTAAAACCTGCGGTAGGCTCTTGTAGATTTGCTTCTGCAAAGTTCCAAGTGCAATAACCATTCCTAAAGTTCTCCTTCAGGCATAGTTCTTAAGCTAAGTACTCTTCCCTTTATTTACTGACCTCTATATTTCTTCAGTTTCATGACTGCTGCCCTAAGGCCATTCTAAACAATAAGCTTGGCAGGAAAAACAATGCCCATAATCAGATCCTTGCCATGGAGTTGTTCCCTGGTCTGGATGTGTGTCTAACAGGTTTGTGAGAAAAGCTCTGAATGACAGTTTTATCTTCATAAGTTTGCTCCAAGAGAGTTGACTTTTCCAACCCTGGGAATCCCCAGATTTTATCCTACAGGTCATAGGCAGAGAGACTTTCCTTTTGCAGTCTACATTCCTTTCCATCACTGCTTACAAAACTGGATCCCATCTGCTTTCATCTCTCTTTTGCAAAAACCAGGAAGAAGGAGCCAATAAACATCAAATGTTTGAGGTTTTTTTATGTAGTCACCCTAGACCAACAGATTCAGTAAGCATGTAGTCTGTTTTCCAGATTACTATATACTAAATTTTACCAAATATTTTTTTAAACAATTTAGTCAGTAGCATGAGAACTTGCAGGATATACTGTCTGTAACCCACTGTCACACTGCTAAGCATAGTTTTAACTATTATTATGTAGGACCTCACTTCTAGATACCATTTCCTGTATTCATCAGCTGCTATAACAAAGGACCCCACAATAGAGTGGCTTATAATAAAAATGAAGTTCATTATTTTCCCCCAAGGCAGTCTAGAGCTCCCAGGGTGGCTCTATCATTGGTGACTCATGACATCCAAGGCTGATCCAGTTGTCACCATTCTCCAGCCAGCAGACAAGGGAGAAAAGACAACCCAAGGCAAACAGGTGCTAAGGAGATGACCATATTTCTGCTCACATCCCATCAACTTAAATTTATTTACACACCACACCTTGACTCAAATGTGTTCTCCAGCTGGGTAATCACCTGCTCTGCTAAAACTGATTTGAAAGAAATTCTATTACTAATGAGAAAGGAAAATGGTTAGTGAAGAGCAATCAGTAGTCTTTGCCACATGGGGATTTCAGAATCCCAGCCCATTATTTTGATTCCCTGTTTTAACATGGCTTCCTCAGAGTCTGCAAAGCAGAGTATGTAATGCAGCATCTCAAATTAGGACTCAAAGACTCACCCTGGATGAGTTTACATAGATTTCAACCCCCACACATTATACCGTCTCAGCTCAGCCTCCCATTTTCCATAATAGTTTATATTCCATAAAAGGGAGTAAATTGAGCATGTAAGTCAATTGCTTCTTTTTGGAATGTTTGTACTTGAAGATGACCTCTATTATCTTTCCAACATGTTGAAACTCTTGAAATTCTGTCATGCAGCACCCATCCATTAGCTGTAGCATAGTCTCAGATAGATCTGGGCATGGCCAACCTTTCAGCCCAGACACTATTCTCCTTGAGTTCCACAAACACAAAAATTGTCTCATGGGAATATAATTTAGTAAAAACACAGTCTTACAAATGTGTTAAGACAACATTCTAAGATAAAATGGAAAACAAGTCCCCTGCTGATTATAATAGATTGCCCCTTAAGTCAGGTGTCCAATATACCATTTGAACCTTTTTAATGACACCTTAACACATGCTAATTCAAGTACTATAATTCTATGCTCATCTTATGATCATAATAAGCTCACTTCCAGATACTTTAATACTAGGAACTGCCAATCTTTGGTAAGGGATTTATAAAAGACCTTGCCACCTAGCATAAATTGCATATAATGTTATGATATGAGAATTTAGTAGCAATGAGTTTATCATCAAGAGATAATAATCTCTGGTTGAACCAAGCAAATCTTTTCTTAGACCTGCAAGGAAATAGAACAGAACAAACAATGGAAAATGAAGAGTCAAACACAATGCTTTTTCTAAGAGGCTCTACCCACAACCCAACTCTCCCTCAAAAATAAACTCATTGGCCTTCCCTCAAATTCCTATAAATGCATTTCTAATTCTCCTTCATGGATCTCTTGTAAGCTGTAAATCTAGAGGAACGGCAAGATGATGTTGCCAGTTATTTTTTTTTTATTCTTAAAGGGCAAATACTTCAACATTAATTAAAGAAAATATGACTGTTCTTGACTTTTTATTTATTTAGTAAGCCCTTATTTAGAAGGAAGAAATACATATACACACCTCTCTTGTACCAGAAGACCAAATACTGACAACATAAATATTTTTATCATATGGGTTGATAAATACACAACATTCCTAAATTATCCCCATAATGGATATTCTAAATTAGTCATAGCACCCTTTCCCACAAATGTCAAAAGTAGCCTTAGAATCATTTGCATCTTAATGCAAAACCCCAGGAAACTGTTATCATTTAGAGTTGGTCTTCAGAGTAAAATCTATTCAATGTTGTGACAAACACACATATACACAGTAAGATCTAAGGTCACACAACAAATTAGTGATAGATCTGGGACTAAGGTCCAGGACTCCTATTTCCTGAGACTAGCGTTCTTTCTTCTACAACGTATTATGATGGCTAGTTAGTAAATTAATGATAGTTGTGACAGCTTGGAATGCCTTTATTTGCCAAGAAAAAATTAATGAAAGACAATGAAAAATTGATCTATAGCTCCCTGGATGGCATTTTAAAAGATTTGTGCTATAAAAATAATTTCTAAAAGCCCTTCTAAATGTTAAGAATGTAAGAAAAAATGCTATAAATTAAGTGCTTAGTTAACATTCAGTATACATGTTATATCATTTTGAAGCTAAATTTATAACAAATTTATAACATAGTAGAGCTCTACACATGGGGCTTCTTACGCTTTATGGTATATTTATGCTTCCTTGTATAATCAAAGTCTGTGGAATGTCAATGCCAATTTTATAGTCCTTTTATAAGGAATATAAAGAACAGTGTACTGACAAATTAGGAGAACTAGCTGGGATCTTTCCTTATTTAGAGTATGGATATGGGTTAGTCACTGATATTTGTGCATCCTAGTTTTCTCATAATTAAGTTGTGAGGGTCTTTAAGGTCTCTGAATGTGCTCAGGCCCTATTATTCAAAGCATATTTTTTTCAAGTTATTGTACGATACTAAACTTGAAGCTTTGCTTTATAATGTACCTAAAATATTGGCAATTTGACACCAATTTTGAAAAATTATATACCTCCTCATATATTTTTAAACTGAATCTAAATTTTTATCTCAAATGTAAAACTACAAATATCCAGTTTCTAGTATATTGAATATTATTTACTATATGTAAATAACATTAAAATAGAATAATAGAGAGTGATCTCTATCTTAAAACATATCTGGAGTTTCAGATATAGCTTATTCAATTAATGAAACATAACCACTATATAAAACCTCACTGTCAAAGAGTTCTCATGGTCAAACCAATTAGTGAAATCGGACTTTCTTTTTGTCACTTTTCAATTTAAGTAAAAATGTCAATATGGGCTCCATAGCACACTTTTGTTTCTGAATCCCAATTCCAACACACATAGACAGAAACAGAGTGGACCTAGAGCCCTTCCACGAGTTTGTGACCTGAATGAAATCAGGCATTGCTCTCTCCCATTATTTTTGTTTGTCCACTTTACCAAGTCTAGGGGTTCTTATTTAGGAGCTCTACAGTTTCAAACACCCTAAGTTTCAAAGGCCCCTAAGTTTCAAACACCCTAAGTTTCAAACGCCCCTAAGTTTTTTATACCCTTGGAAATGCCTCATAATTAGATTCAGATGGGTGAGAGGTACACATTTCCTCTGTAAAACAGGAGACAGTTAACTGTGGAAAGGGAGATGGGAAAGGAGAAAGAAACACTGACCGCAGGATTGGTTCTTGGGCAGATCAGCTTTAGAAAGGGATACAAGTGAAGCTGAGCACCTACAAAATGATTACCTTAAAGCTGCCTAAGCTGTGTAGTCCTGGGAAGTTCCCCATGGGTACACATACCTTGTTTAAAGATATCTAGATCAGAATTATACCTCTAAGATTGTGACATCTAAGATAGATATCTAAGATATAACACACTCACACACACACACACACACACACACACACATATTATATATGTATTATATATATATTCAAGTAAGAATCCACTTCCCTGGGCTCATTTATCCTCAAGTTCTCAGTGCAAAACTGCTTGCCGTGCCCACTCATATGATTGGCAAAGAGGTTTCATCTTAGGAGAACCTCCTACTGGCAGCGACTTGCTGGAGTAATGATGTGGTTTGTGAAGTTGGGTTTGAGCTCTTCAAGAGTCCCATGGGGGATACTGGCAAGATGGGGAAGGGGCAGCATAAATGCCACTCAGTCCTCCGGCCTGAGGGGGGAGGGGATGGGCAAAATCAGTAAAGGAGGGTGGGAGATACAGGTTCCCATATGTGGAATGAGTAAGTCACGGGGATCAAAAGTACATTAGGTGCCTAGGTGGCCCAGTTAGTTAAGCGGCTCACTCTTGACTTCGACTTAGGTCATGTTCTCACTTTTCCCGAGATCAAATCCTGTGTGGGGGTCCACACTGATCAGGGAGTCTGCTTGGGAGTCTCTCTCTCCCCCTCCCTCTCCCCCACTGGCTTGAATGCACTCTCTCTCTCTCTCTCTTTCAAAATAAATAAAATACTATTTTGTTTTAAAAGGCACAGCAAAGGGAATGTAGTCAATGGTGTTGTAATAGCATTGTTTGGTAAGAGATGGTAGCTGCACTTGTTCTCCACATAGCATAATCACTATGTTGTACACCTGAAACTAATGTAACATTCTGTGTCAACTATGCTTCAATAAAAAGGGGGAAGGGATATTTGAACACAGAGACATACAGGGAAGGAAGAAACATAAAAAGAAGACAGTCATCTACTGGCCAACGAGAGAGGCCTGAACAGATCCCTCCCTCACAGCCTTCGAAGGAGCTAATCCTGCTGACTCCTTGATCTCAGACTTCCAGCCTCAGAACTGTGAGACAGTAAATTCTGCTGTTTTAGCTACTCAGTTTATGGTACGTTGTCAAAGCATCTTTAGCAAACTAACCCAGGAGGAAAAGTCCTTTCTTATAATAAATGTGAAAGAAACAGTAAAATTAGAAAATCACCGCAACAGTAACAATTCATTCGGGCAAGAACCATGAGTAGATGCTAAAAATGCATTGGGTGAAAGTGTGGTTAGGACAAAGTATTTGCCCAGTTTCAAGGGATTCTCCTCACAGATTACTTCCTAATTCCAGAAATGGTAACTTAAAAAGAAGCCTGGCAGACACAACCTCGACTGAATGATAAAGTTCATACCACCAGTTAATGGAACAAACTGACATCATGTGAAAGATAAAACTTGAATGTGTAAGCTGAACCTAATCATGAAGAAACATCACAGAGACCCAAACTGACATTTCACAAAAGAATTTATCTGCACTCTTCAAAAGCATCAATGTCATGAAAAACCAAAAAGGCTATTCCGAATTAACCACGATAAAGGAGAAAACTAAATACTACACTTTTCTAGAAAATACTAAAAACTAAATACTACACTTTTCAGAAAAATAGAGTCTCAAAGAGGTCAGCAAAAATAAACATAATGATGATGGGTGTGTGTGTGTGTGTGTGTTAAAATATAAGGAGTTTATTATGCTATTCCAGCAACTCTTTTGTAAGTTTGAATATTTTTCAAAGTGAAATGTTTTTAAAAAGGGAGTAAAAACAGAAGGTTCTACCCAAAATACAGTTTAAATTCATACCAAAAATTAAATTTATAGAAAATTATATTTACACATAGTTAATCCTTTTCTTTTTTCAGAGAATAATATTTACCTTTTAAACAAAACTTTATAATCAATTGAGTATCTTCATTATCTACTTGACATTTACTTTCTCCACTGAACAACATTACTATATTTGCACGAATCACACACTTTTAAAATTTTAGCCCTCACAGCACGGTAAGATGATAAAGATCACTTCTACTATAAAAGGAGACATGAAGGGAGAGGAGGAAAAAAACAAATTAACAAAACCTTTGGTTTTCCAGAAACTTTATATAGTATAATTTATATAGCACAATTTGTTGACTCCTATATTATCTCTGTTAGATCTTAATATCCATAATTCTTATGACCATTATGTAAACACATATAAGATGAGCGAGTGTTCCAATTAAATTCAGTCCTCCAAACTCAATCCATTTTTTTGTGCTCAGAAATACCATTCAGACTCAAACAATAGAGGAAAATTACATAATCCTAAGCAAAGAAATGTCTGTCCTGATCAGAACAAGCTGCTTGGGATCACTTTGTCCAGTAACATTTGCTAGGACCCAAAGTGATATATATTTTTTTAAATAACCATTTATTTTACATAAACATGGACTTTCATTTTTTGCCTTTGTAGACAATTATGATCAGCAATTGGTACAACAAATAAGTTGAGACTGTCATCAATTGTGAGATAGGATAACCTACAAGTCTTTCCCTGACACTCCACAGTTTTGCTAATTCAGTATTTCCTTGCAGTAACCTTCTGACGTACAGTAATCAGAGTTCAGCTCCTCCTATGACAGCATCTAAGTCATTGTTAGTCTCTCATTTCTGGCCCCTGCATCAACCAATAGAAATCTTGTGAAACAAAGAGTATTTCACAGACTACCAGTCTATAAAATTACCAAAAGGTAACACAGCAATATTTCTCTGACTTGGTCCCCTCCCACAAAATTCAGGTAACTCAGACCCATCTAAATCCTCTGTGCCAACTCAAAGCAAGGAGAAGAACCCCTGGGAAGTCTTACATTAATGTCTTCCTCTTCATTTCTTTGCCTCGCCTGGCTTCTCAATGTACAATCCTTGCCAATGTATCTAAGAAACAGGATGTTTCCAATGCCCATAAAGTCCCACTTCACTGGGGATGCCAGCTTGGTGTCAAAACTGCTAAGAACTGCTGTAACCTGTGTCTTTCTTGTCTCTGGTAGATCTCAAAGCAGCATTGTGTGTGTTCTCTTAGCTTTTTCTTAAGTTTTAGTTATTAAACAATCCCTATGCTCTACATGAGGCTCAAACTCACGACCCTGAGATCAAGGGCCACTGCTCCACAGACTGAGCCAGCCAGGCACCCCTCTTAGTTTCACACAGAAGCTCTTAGGACATATACTTTAACTTTCTCTCTCTCTCTTTCCAGTACAGTTCCATCTTGACATCTGTGTAAATATGACTGGCTAAAAGCTTAAAGATTATCATACCCTGGTGAAACCATGTGTATACCCTATTCCACTTCCACTTGAACTAGAATTTGTGGGCATAAAGCCACAAAGGAAGGAGCTGCACAGAAAAAGAGAACTCCAGAGATTCACAAGGAGAGTCCACTCAAACCTTTGACTGAATTCCTTTTTTTTTTAATTCAAATATAGTTGACACACAATGTTACATTAGTTTCAGGTGTAAAATACAGTGATTCAATAACTCTGTACATTATGCTGTGCTCACCACAAGTGTAAGGTACCGTCTGTCACCATGTAACACTATTACAATACCACTGACTATATATTCCTTATTCTATATCTTTTATCCCTGTGATTTTTTCATTCCATAACTGAAAGCCTGTATTTCTCGCTATCCTTCACCCATTTTGCCCATCCCCCTAGCCTCCTCCCCTCTGGCAGTCATCCATTTGTTTTCTGTACTTAGGGGTCTGTTTTCCACTTTTTGTCTGTTTCTCCATCTGTTTTTTAGATTCCACATATAAGTGAAATTATGTGATATTTGTCTTTCTCTGATTAATATCCAGAGTGGAATTACTGGATTATATCATATTTTTATTTTTGGTTTTCATTGTTGTTGTTTTGTTTCTATTTTTATTTTTTAAGAAAATTCCATACTGTTTTCCACAGTGGCTGCACCAACTTATGTTCCTACCAATAGTGTACAGGGTTCTCCTTGCCAACACTTATTATTTCTTGTCTTTTTGATTCTAAGCCATTCTGACAGGTGTAAGGTAATATATCATTGTGGTTTTGATTTGCATTTCTCTGGTGTTTAAGTGATGCTGAGCATCTTTTCATGTGTCTATTTGCCATTTATATGTCTTCTCTGGAAAAATGTCTATTCGGGTTCTCTGCCCATCTTTTCATTGGATATCTATTCTTTATATATTTTGGATATTAACCTTTTATCAGATATATCATTCACAAATATCTTCTCTCAATCAGGTTGCCTTTTCATTTTGTTGATGGTTTCCTTTGCTGTGCAAAAGCTTTTTTTTTTCTTGTGATTTATTTATTTTTTTAAATAGTTTATTGTCAAATTGGTTTCCATATAACACCCAGTGCTCTTCCCCACAAGTGCCCTCCTCCATCACCACCACCTCTTTCCCCCCTCCCCCTTCCCCTTCAACCCTTGGTTTGTTTTCAGTATTCAATAGTCTCTCAAGTTTTGCGTCCCTCTCTCTCCCCAACTCTCTTTCCCTCTTCCCCTCCCCCTGGTCCTCCATTAGGTTTCTCCTGTTCTCCTGTTAGACCTATGAGTGTGCAAAAGCTTTTAATTTTGCTGTAGCCCCAATAGTTTATTTTTGCTTTTGTTTCCCTTGCCCAAGGAGATATATCTAGAAAAATGTTGCTAAGGCCAATGTCAGAAAAAGTTATTGCCTATGTTTCTTTCCAGGATTTTCAGTTTCATGTCTCACATTTAGGTCTTTAATCCATTTAGAGTTTATTTTTGTAGTTGATGTTAGAAAGTGGTCCAATTTCATTCTTTGCATGTAGCTATCTATCCAGGTTTTCCAGCACATTTATTGAAGAGACTGTCTTTTCCCTTTTGTATATTTTTGTTTCCTTTGTTGTAGATTAATTGACCCCCTAAGCATGGGTTTACTGCTGGGGTCTCTATTCTGTTCCATTGATCTATGTGTCTATTTTGTGCCAGTAGCGTACTCTTGATTACTACAGCTATGAAAAACACTATCGATATTTTGAAAGAGATGGCATTGGAACTGTAGACTGCTTTGGGTAGTATGGACATTTTAGTACTTAATTCTTCCAATCCATGAACAAGGAATATCTTTCCATCTGTTTGTATCATCTACTTTGAATTCTTAATGCAAACTCTATGAGGCTGATAAACTCCAGAAAACAATGGCTAAATAATCTCCAGAGCTCACACAAGACTGGGAATGGTTCACAATACCACCAGACAGAGAACAGAGACTTCGTAACACATGAGTCCTCAGAAGGATATTACCTCAATAAATTGGCCTGTAAAAACTATTCTGGACCTGCCCTAACATATTCTAAAATCAACCTTTGGAAGAATTACCCTAGTACCAAGTAACTAAACTGCCAGAACAAAGTCCAGTCAACATTCCTCAAAAGACTACAATTCAACATCTAACAAAGTGATAATGTGTAGCATCCAATCAAAAATTGCTAAGCATTCAAAAAAGTAGGAATATATAATCCATAACCAAGAAAAAATAAATCAAGAGCTACAGACTCAAAAGTAACAAAGATGATAAAATTAACAAATGAGGACATTAAAATAATTATTATAAGTATATTTTTATATTTAAAAATGTAAAGAAAAAACATGAGCATAATGAGGAAAGAATTGAAGATGTAAAAAAGACACAAATGGAACTTCTAGAGATGGAATATGTGATGTCTTAAATGAAAAACATTCTCAGTGATATGAACAACAGGTTAGACAATGAAAAAAAGGAAACTGTAAGATATGGACATAGAAATTATCCAAATTAGGGACACCTGGGTGGCTCACTAGGTTAAGTATCCATCTCTTGATTTCAGGACTTCATGGTTAGTGAGATCAAGCCCTGTGTCAGGCTCCACACTGATAGCACAGAGCCTGCCTAAGATTCTCCCTCTCCCTCTCTCTTTCTGCCCCTTCCCTGCTCACATTTTCTCTCTCTCTTTTTCTCTCTCTCTCAAAATAAATAAACTTTAAAATAAATAAATAAATAGTTTTTTAAAAAAGAAATTATCCAAAATAAATAAACACAAAAATCAAAAAGGACTAAAAAAACTAAAACATCAGTGACCTATCAATATCAAATGATCTAACATACATCTAATTATAATCTCAGAGATAAGAAAATAACTTTTAAGAAATAATAATTAAACATGTTTGGTGGAATTATAAACTCACAGGTGAAAGAATAAGGATCAATGAAACTCAAGCAGAGTCACCATAAGTAAAACCATACCAGGGCACATCATAATCCAATTATTAAAATCCCCCCCCCCAAAAAGAGAAACATTTAAAAGTAGCCAGAGAAAAATGAAAGGACATAGAAAGTAATAAAAATAGGAATGGCAAAAGCCAAAAGACAATAAGGCGACATCTTTACAATGCTGAAAAGCTTCCATAAATAGTTTAAGTAAAATACTGGACAAAAGTGAAGAGAAGACAAATTAAGTAGAAAACAGCTAAGAAATGCAGAATGCAGCAAAATGCTTTATTCATTCAGTAACTATTTGAATGCTAATATATGCCAGGTACTGTCCTTGGCATTGGTGATATCTCACAGAGCTAAACAGAAAAGTTCCCTTTCTGACCTTGTAAAGTTTATAATATATAGGAGAAGATGTAATATTCAAATAAACAAAAATAAATATATAATGTTGTACCGGGTAAAAGCTTTTGAAGAACAATAAAAAAGAAAACTGACCTAGAGACTGAAATAGATGCAATTTTATTTATTTTTTTAATGTTTGTTTCTGTGAGAGAGAGAGCGAGAGAGCAATAGCAAGAGAGAGGAAGGGGCAAAGAGAGAAGGAGACGCAGAATTCAGAGTGGGCTCCGGGCTCTGAGCTGTCAGCACAGAGCCCAGCATGGGGCTCAAACCCATGAACTTCAAGATCCTTACCTGAGCCAAAGTCGGGCACTTAACCGACTGAGCCACCCAGGTGCCCCTAAAAATAGATGCAATTTTAGATAAGATTCAGAGAAGTAATTTCTGAGGAGATGACTTTTGAGCAAATACCTAAAGAAAGTGATGGTCCAGCGTGCTGGCCTAGCTCAGTCAGTAGAGCATGAGACTTCTGATCTTGGGATTGTGAGCTCGAGCCCCATGTTGAGTGTAGAAACTACTTAAAATAAAATTTAACAAAAAGGAAGTGATGATCCATAAGAATATCCGAAAGAAAGTCATTCTAGGGAGAGGAAATACCAGTGCAAAGGCCCTGAAACAAGAACATGATTGACATGCCGAAGTTTAGAAGGAAATGGCTCAGAGAAAGATGAAGAATGTGAAATAGAGGTGAAGAGATATGGAGGATAGACAGGAGATCCTAAAGAATAGAGTGCAAGGATGGGGGACAGTCACCATTCAAGGAAACAATGTGCCAGAAATCATGAAACATGTGAATCATTAGACTGAAGAAACACTGTGAATCCTGAGTAAGAGAAAAAACATCCACACCAATACAAGTTGTGGTGAAACCATGGAATATAAAAAACAAACAAAAATCTTGAAAACAACTCTACATGGTACACTACTTTTTTCTCACTCCTGTTTCCTAGATTTTCTCCCCCAACACTTATGCCTCATTCTAAGAGGAAAAGAAGTGACCAATCCAACTGAAGAAAAAGCAGGCATGCTCATCTCTTGTATCTCTTTATGAGAATCTCCCCACTGAAAGTGTATATATTGCCTTGTGGTAATAGGAACCTGCATCTACAGAAAAGGTGAAAGGTGGCCCACTGTGTCAAGGATTATGTGACTTACAACTCTCATTTATTCAAAAGGACATTAAGCTCTGACTGCAGCAATCAGAATAGTCTTTAGATTTTCTACCCTTCAGTACTCATAATAAAGTAGTAAGATTGCTAATATACTAGGGTTCTAAAGAAAATTATGTTCATTTATTAGTCAAAAGTTGACTAATATAATCTTAGGACATGTGAAAAATAGGAATGGTTGAGTTACTAAAATTACATAGAGGGGCACCTGGGTGGCTCAGTCATTTAAGTGCCCAACTTCAGCTCAGGTCATGATCTCACAGTTCATTGGTTTGAGCCCCACATTGAACTCGGTGCTGACTGCTCAGAGCCTGGAGCCTGCTTCGGATTCTGTGTCTCCCTCCCTCTCTGCCCCTCCTGCACTCATGCTCTGTCTCTCTCTCTCAAAAATAAGTGAATTAAAAAAAAATTTTTTTAAAGGGGCACCTGGTGGCTTAGTTGGTTAAGTATCCTACTTGGGATCAGGTCATGATCTCTTGGTCAGTGAGCTCGAGCCCTGCGTCAGGCTCTGTGCTTCAGAGTCTATGTCTCCCTCTCTCTTTGCCCCTCCCCCATTCTCTCTCCTTCTCTCTCTTTCTCTCTCAAAAATAAATAAACATTTTAAAATTATTTTAAAATTTTAAAATAAAAACAAAATAGCATAACAAATTTTATTGGTCACTTAGATTTCTCACCCAAATATGTTTCTCACATCCTTTAACTATGTTCCCACTAACACTTTTGAACTGCTTAGGAAATGTCTTCATTTTCCCCTGAGGTGAAATTCATATAAAATCAAACATTTTAAAGTGAAGAGTTCAGTGACATTTAATGCATTCACAATGTTGTACAACCACCATGCCTGTCTAGTTCAAAGCATTTTCATTATCCCAAAGGAAAACTCCAGTTTTTCAGCAGTTACTCCTCCTCACACTTCCACTCCCCTCCCCAGACCCTGACAACCACCAGTCTGCATTATGTCTCTCTGGATTTACCTATTTTGGACATTTCATATAAATGGAATCATACAATATATACATGATTTTACTTCTGCCTTCTTTCACTTCAATATTTTTAAGATTCATCCATATTTTGACATGTATCAGTTCTTTCCTTTTCAAAGCTGAATACTTCATTGTACATATATCCATTCATCCAATTTGTAGACATTCAGGCTATTTCCACCTTTTGGCTATTAGGAATAGAGCTACTATGAACATGCATGCCCATCTATTTAAGTATCTGTTTTCGGTTCTTTGGGATATAGGAGAAGATCTGCTAATTCAATGTTTAATTTTTTAAGGAAGACAAATTAAATTTTTTTTAATTTTACAATGCTACAGCATATCCTGTCATAACTCTGACATTCAGTTATCCCATTCAACTTTTGTCTCACTATTTTCAAGGACATGTCATTTATTTTGCATGGGTTCTTACCTATAAGTATAAATGATACAGTAAAGAATTTCTACATACTTAAATAGTCTTAAGCAATTGACACTTTTATCTTCACATTTCAAAGATATTCTGCCATATTATTTATTGGAAATTTTAACATATTTTTTAACATCCAAGTGGTAATTGATATATTAAAAACTTCTCCCAAGAACATGATTTAGCTCAAACTCTGAAATGAGCATTTGTTAAATTTAGATCTGTAAGCCTGTAAAACTATTTAGTGATAGTTCTAGTAGGTTCTTACACATTGGTTGGCATTAAAAACGTTATTTCAGGGTGCCTGGGTGGCTCGGTTGGTTTAGTGTCCAACTTAGGCTCACGTCATGATATCATGGTTCATGGGTTCCAGCCCTGCGTCGGGCTCTGTGCTGATAGCTCAGAGCCTGGAGCCTGCATCAGATTCTGTGTCTCCCTCTCTCTCTGCCCCTCCCCAACTTGTGCTCTGTCTCTCTCTGTCTCAAAAATAAATAAACTATAAAAAATTTTAAATGTTATTTTATCTCTATCCGAGTTAATTAAATGCTATTTGCTCAAACTACCCTGACCTATAATAAATTAAATATATTCCTATCAAAAGTATTCAACAAAAAATATTTCTATCATTTGTATGAAATGAAATCTATATTATAATTATAATTCCAAAGTTAAAATAAATAGAACATTTTCCAAATAGATTTTAATGGTCAGTTTTCTTTACTATCCACATCTTATTTCCAGCATAAGTGTCTACTTTGAAATTATCCTAATTTTAATCTTTGGTCATCAGTTCTCTTCATAAAGTGAAAACTAAAACTACATTCTTGAACCATGATGCCAATTTATTGTGGTCAGAACCTTTGTCACCAAATAACCGTCTTTAGCTGAAATAATTCCTATGACCATATCATGATTTTCACTTACCTAATCTGGCTATACAGACATACAAATACATATATCCACCATCTGATGCATAAGAAAAGAACACACAAAAAAATCTCTGATTGCTCTCTTCCCGTAAGCGGCCTGAGGTGATCTCTGAAAATGGTTCGCTATTCACTTGACCCAGAAAACCCAACAAAATCATGCAAATTAAGAGGTTCAAATCTTCGTGTTCACTTTAAGAACACCCGTAAAACTGCCCAAGCCATCAAGGGTATGCATATCTGAAAAGCCACCAAGTATTTTAAAGATGTCACTCTGCAGAAGCAGTGTGTGCCGTTCCAACGCTACAATGGTGGAGTTGGTAGGTGTGCCCAAGCCAAACAGTGGGGCTGGACACAGGGTCGGTGGCCCAAAAAGAGTGCTGAATTTTTACTGCACATGCTTAAAAATGCAGAGAGTAATGCTGAACTTAAGGGTTTAGATGTAGCTTCTCTGGTCATTGAGCACATCCAGGTGAACAAAGCCCCCAAGATGCGGCATAGAATTTACAGGGCTCATGGTCGGATTAACCCATCATGAGCTCTCCCTGCCACATTGAGATGATCCTCACTGAAAAAGAGCAAATTGCTCCTAAACCAGAAGAGGAAGTTGCACAGAAGAAAAAGATATCCCAGAAGAAACTGAAGAAACAAAAACTTATGGCCCGGGAGTAAATTCTGCATAAAATACATGCAAATAAAAGTAAAAACAGAATGCTAGTTGTCTTTATTATTAAACATATTTTAAGTATCCTCGTAAAAAAAAAAGCTCTGATTATCTGATATTCCATTTTCCTAGCCACCACTCAGTCATTACAGCATGAGGAAAGCAGCATTGCATACAAGGTGAAACACAGACTTAAACAGTTACAATGTATATCGTGATTGCCATAACAGGTGTGTTCCTCCTCCTTAACCAAGGAGGAGGAAAACTGCTGAGCCTGGGTGTTCCAGGCTTTCCTCGAGAAGTAATCCTGATGGTAGTTTTACAGAATACACAGGGAATTGCCAAACATGTAAGGAGGGATCATGAACAAATGGAAGGCTCAGAGGCCAGATGCATGATAGCTTCAGAAAAAGCACACATCATCTAGTACTGGTGCTTCAGAAAGTGTGAAGGACAATAACCAGAAGAGGTGTGTAAGATTTATTAGGTGGAGGCAGAGGCGAGAGGAAAGAAGGAGGCCAAGTTCAAGAACACAGGGAAGCCTTTACTGGGGTCTGCAGCTCCAGGGTGAGGTTCCGTGACTGGGGTGAGGGGAGACAGGGAAGTTGCACCTGGTACGGGAGAGCAAGGGTTTTTTTTATGGGTGAAAGAGTTCCAGGTTTGATCTCGGGTGGGCCGCCTGCCAAGCATGGGCGTCCTTGGACCGTAGGGGGGGGTGGGGGTGGGGGTGGGGGTGGGATTGATTGTTTCTTTTATCGGGGTGAGGGGAGGCTGGAACTCCATGATTGGCTGTTTTTCAAACAGCGTGGGACATTCCAGGTCTGTGGGTGCGGCTTGTTGGTGCATGGAGCTCTCCCCGGGAGCTGCTTGGTGGCCATCTCAAAGTAACTCTTAAAAGGTGAACGGGGGCTGGACCGCACACAGCCTCAAAAGCATTCTCAGAAGCTGTAATTTAATTTTGTGGGTAATAGAAACTACTGAAAGCTTTTCTTAAAGGAGACTGGTCAGGAGCTCTTTGCTTTGTCCTATTAAGACATGATAGGAGATGCCAGGCTGGTTCAGTTGGTTAGGCATCGGACGGGCTTGGGCCCCTGTCAGGCTCTGTGGTGGCAGCTCAGAACCTGGAGCCTGGTTTGGATTCTGTGTCTCCCTCTCTTTCTGCCCCTCCCCCGACTCATGCTCATGTGCACTCTCTTTCTCTCTCTCTCTCTCTCAAGAATAAACAAACACTAAGAAAAAAATGATAAGAGTTAGAACGAATGGCATTAGCAACAACAAAGGAAAAAATGGAATTTATGTATTTGTGTAGGGTATAAAATTAACAGATCTCAGTGTCTGATCAGATGCTCAAGCTGAGGTGCGGCAGGGGTAAGGGAAGAAAGGAAGAGCATGACTCCCAGGTGGAACTTGCCTCTTCCATGAATTCTGACCTTTGTGTCCACTCCTCACAAAGGAAGGGTAAGGTTCCTTTTGGGACAAATATGCTGCAATCTGACATTATGACATTATGGGTTTGTCAGCATGAAGCCCAGTATGGGGCTTGATCTCATGAATCATGAGATGCTGACCTGAGCCAAAATCAAAAGTTGGACTCTTAACTGATTGAGACACCCAAGCGCCTAATCAAATATCTTTAAATACAGACTTGTCTGACGAGTTCAAAGCCTTATCATTTGTCCATATTGTGTATAAAAGGAAACAATAATGTAAGTTTTTTTAACATAAATTTCTATAAAACTCAGTATCTACTATACTGTGCTTGCTTCACTCTTAATGAAAATCAAATGTGACTGCTTGATTATGATACTCTGGGCATTGGAAATGAATTTCACTTATACCAACATCTAAAGGACCATGTAGTAATCAATAATGTATACAAAATGCGTGCCATGAAAGGTGAACCTTAGTTTTCTCTCTCCGTCTACAAAAGACAAACAAGCAAACAACAAATCTCCAGGGAGCTTATAATGTTACAGGAAGTTTATTGGTTAATCCAGATATTTGCAAAGCTAACAATTTTTTAAAATTTTTACCAAAATTAATTTACTTCATCAAAATAGCAATATCCCCCTTCCTTTAAATTGTTTTCTTTCTACCAAGAAAATCCCTAATAATACCAATCAATAACCTTTCATTCTTCCTGTGTCTGAGCTAATCCAAAATTTTGAGTTATATATCCTTTTAGGTCTCTGGGGTCTCAAAATCCATGATTTTTTTATACAATAGTTGCTATGGTGAGCATATAAATTTTAATGCTTTTACCAAAGGTGCTTAATAGAAAAGCTATAAGCAGGAAGCATTGTATAATTGTAATGAAATAAACAAAAAACCTCACACTCCAGTAACAGTTAACTTGGACTTTTTTAATGCAGGAAATATTATTGTAAGTTTTAGTCTGTGGGTTATAGTGCTCCTAAAACAAACAAACAAACAAACAAACAAACAAACAGAAAACTCAAAAGCCATTACCAAATGGTTCTCAAAGATTTCTTCCTCAACTCTATTCACATGTGCTACCAATTCATTTTTCTATAATATGTATTCATTCTAAAAATACACTGAATTCCTTCTATGGGCATAGCACATACATCTTTACTTAAGGTATACAGAAGTAAATACCACTGACAAGAAGATCCTCATAGAGATTAAAGCCTCCTGGTGTTGGAAACAGTAAACTAGCAATATAAATAAAAATATAAATAGAAATAACAGGGGTAAGAGCAAAGATGTTAAATGGTGTGTCTGCCATCTTGTTCTCCTCACCACTGACCCTCAGCCCCGAGCCTCAGCTTTTTTTTACATGCTGAGATAAAGATGCCCAAGTAGCCTTAGAAGCTAGTTAGCTCTTTATTATGCCAATGGAGGTGCAGGCAAAGATAATGGAAAGACAAAGAAAAAGTATAAAATACAGAGATGTTAATGATACTGTGGAAATAACAGAGCTGCTTCTGGGAGCAAAAGAATCACAATTATAAAAGAAAAAACAGCTTTAGCTAGGCTGCATTTTTACCACCTTTGTTGGCCATGATGGAGTAACAGGGACTCGATTTATCCCCCAGCCAAAACAAGTAGAAAAGTGGACAAAATATATGAAACCATGGCTTTGTGCTTTCTCAAGAGAAGGTATTAAAACTTTTAATTGTTTTCTTATGGAATGACAGATTTTTCTCAAAGTGTGGCTCTACATACTTGTGTTCTAACTGGGCAGTATCATTAGAGATTTAAGGCCTTAAGTACAGTACTCTTCTGGCCTCAGACAAAACACCTCAGATTTGTGCAGAGAGAGCACCTTTACTCTGACAGAAGGAACGCTGCAATTACAGAGTGACCATTCTTAGATATTAACATGGAGCCAGAGGGAAATGGTGGACATTACCCTAAGAATGTTTAATGGACTCACCAAGCTGAGGAAGCTGAAGAAACCAGTAATCTATCAGCAACCCATCTTCAAGGACATCATATTTCTTAAGAGAGTGGGGTCCTTGGATAGAGAAGGAACTCAATAACAGATAAACTGAGAGTGCCTCAGGTCTCTGCCATGCTCCAACCACTGAAATCAGATCCCGTGCCTGGAGGTTCAGCTGTCCCTATGGGACAACAAGCTAAACACACCTCAAGTAAGAATGTTGCTTGAAATCTAAGAAAGGTGCCCAAGCATCCTAGAGGTACTAAAACTGAGAAAAAAGAAGCCAGAGTCATTTTTGGAGAAATGGCACTGAAATGGATGGCAAGCAACAGAAAGAAATGCCACTCACTAAGCACCATGCAGGCTGGGCATTGAGTGTTATGTATGTAGTCCAAATGGCCAGGACCTTGATGGCTGCAGCAGACACCTTCAGAGTCCTATAAAGGGGGAACCATGGAATGGAGAAGACCTGTAATTCACAACACAAGTTCATACTCCTGAGCCTAAGTGCCCAAGTCAGAGGCCACAAGCTGGTCACATTTCACCAGTAAAATACTTTATTTGCCTGCACAGTGTTTTAGAAATCATAAAATTTCTCATAAAAATTTAGATTTCTGACTTCTCTGAAAATGTCCGAAAATCTGGGGACACTAAGTAAAGGCAGTCTCCTTTGTTTACTGGGCCATGTGCCCTCTGTCCCCACCTTTCTCTATGATCTTACACTCAGTGTGGTAGACATCCTTCCCTACTCCTTCCTGTCAAATAAATGAGTTTTCTTTGAGGCAGTGATGAACCCAGCCCCCAGCAAAGTTCTCACTTTTGAAAACATCCTCTTGCAGCTAAAAGTAGCCATGTGACCATGTTCTAGCCAGTGGAATATAAGGGAAATACTTCTGAAGATTAAAAGAAGGTTTGCTTTTTCTCATAAAAAAAGGAATGCCCCATGCCTCCTTTTTCTGAACTTGAACGAGAATGTGATAAATGTTGCTGAAGCAGCCATCTTCTCAGGTGAATAAAAACAGCTAATAGAACTTAGTCCTGGGGCTCTAGAGTGGACTTGGAAAAGTCTAAAGGGGGTGATTAAATGTCAGCTCTCTGAATTCAGGCCCTCAATAAGCAAGAACCCAGGGCAGAAAAAGGAGACGGGGCCTGGAGACTGAACTGGGGAATGCACTCTTGGCTAATTAGACTGTAGTGGTTTCACACAGTGCTTTCACTGTGACTACCCAGACATTGTTCCTTTGGCATTTCAGAGATCCTGTCTTTTTTCTTAGGTAGAATAATGAGTCCCTGGAAGAGGATAAACTCCTCATGCTGTCACATTTTTCACCTGGAAAACTTCAAATTCTGCTTCATTTGGTATCCTTAAATACTCAGATTTTTAATCAGAATCAATTTTCATTTTTCTTAATGTATTCATGGTGCTCTCTATCCTGTTATAAGGCATGGTTTTTGTAAATGTCATGATCAGTCTAGCAGTAGAAATTGGATTTGTCCATAAGTTACAGAGATGAAAAATAATGGAATATATGGAAAATTTATATCTATCTTACATAAAAGTATGGAGCTAGGAGTGGAGAACTGATATGGGGTCATGTTTCCCAAATCCTCAGAGACCCAGGTCCTTTTCAGCTCACCACACTGCTATTCTAAAATGAAGTCATATTCTGTGAGGTTCAAAATGACAGCTGTTACACCCATGGCTCAGTCAGCAGGACAGAGAGAGAGATGAAGTGTGGATCAAACCCAGGTAATGGTTGTCTTTTAAAGAAAGTCTCCAAAACCTACCACAAGACACATCTGTTTACACCTCATTGGCCAGAATTTGGTTATATGCTGTAAAGGAAGCTAATAGAGTCATTATTTTTATAGTCATAGTAGCTAGCTAAATAAATTAGTAATAATAGAAGAAGTGACAAAATGTTGAGAGATATCTATCCATGTCTGCTACAGAAAGTTATAGAAACTGCCTATTAAAATCTTACCTATCTACAAATATACAAAAGAATTAATCTTTTTATTATTCAAACCACTGGGCATCTCAAAACGAGACACTATTTTTAATATAGGATTGTTATTTATATCTTCTACTAAGTATATGGTTGGACTTTTTAATGTTGTATCATGTGAAAAAAAATACTAAAACTTAAAATGAAAAAATAGCAGTTGATTGTTCTACTGAGCAACAGTTGAATTATTTATCAACCTTTCTGATCTCTGTCAAACATAGAGAAGAAAAGTATTTCAGTATAGTTTTAGTTTTATTTGTATTTTAAAATCAACCCACTAAATATCACTACTTTTATTAATACATTTAGAACTTGCTTTCTAGGATCTTAAAAGATAAGCCACACCCAAAGACTTGATTTCTACTTTTACTGGAGTTCATTCACTCTATTTAAATACCTCATAAGTTTACTGTCTATTATCCTTGTTTCCAAATGTGTTGAATTCTCCTGTTTGTTTGCATTTTCTGAAAAGATGTTTCTTTATTTGGCGTGGCTACTCCAATTTTAAGAAGACAGTAATATCTAACTTTGACAGATTTCTCTATACAGTCCTTAGCATATAAAACCAATAAAAGTGAAATTATTTGTAACAAGTATGTGTATTCACTCAACCATTCCTATTAGTTACATAATAATAGTAAATATGAACACACTATTCTCTTTTAACCTAATGTAGAAGATTGTATATACATATAATATAAAAACATGATATAAAAACACATTTAAGCGTATTGGAATGATTGAGTAAGCATGCCAAATATCTCACCAAATCAGAGCTAAGTTAGTCTGCTTTATCATAAATTTCAATAATGTGTTTTAAAGATATTTCAAGCTAAATAATTAGAACCACTTGGATTAATGACAAAGATAATACTGTAAATTCTTTAATACAAGGTTAAACCCAGTTTCATAAGTACATTGTTAACACAAGTAACTGATAACATAAATTTATGTGTTTAAAACTACCATATAAAAAAACTACCATATATACTGCCTTAAATAAAAGATATATAAAATTTGGTATGTAGGTTTATTAATGATATAGGAAAATATCTTATTAAAAAGTGCCTCAAAGAGCTAGAAAGTCGATTTCTCTCTCCCATAATAGTCCCCTAAAGACCACTCAGACTCCCTCTATTTTGTTGCTCCATCATCCCATAGTGTGCTCCTTTTGGCAGCATAGGTACAAACTGGTTCATCAGCATCATGTCCACATTCTAACTTCAAGAAGTAGGGAGATAAAAAAGCAATTTAGTTTTTAAGAAAAAGTTGTAAACATCCCTCTGCTCTCCTCTTGTCTAGCATTTCATTGCCTACCCACATCTGTCTACAAGAGAGTCTGTCTGTACAATATAGTCACTAGCTGTGCCACCATGTGTCCTTCTGAAACTCAAGAGTTCTGGTTTTATGGAGTACTACATGGCAATGAGAAAGAATGAAATCTGGCCGTTTGTAGGAAAGTGGATGGACCTTGAGCATGTCATGCTAAGCGAAATAAGTCAGGCAGAGAAGGACAGATACCATATGTTTGCACTTATAGGTCTAACGGGAAACTTTCAGAAGAAAGAAAAGCAAGCAGTGAGTAGTGCTTAAGAAAAATTGATTCAGTATCTAATGGATAGTTGATACCTGTCACAACACAGCATTTTATATACTGTTAAGTGAAACTGCAATACAATCTAAGTTTATTTTGGGAGTGCTTGCTGTATAATTGGATTTAATGAAATGTTTAGAGGTGCAGTAGGCATGACTTTGAGTAGATATGAAAGAAAATGCAAAATGCTTATTGATTCATGATGTGGTTTCATCTTAGCTTGGGCAAACCATGCAGTATTTAATACA
>PISW01012841.1:0-29925 GCA_004023785.1 Mungos mungo | reverse complement strand
GAGATTTTAGACCATAAGAAAGAAAATCAGGTTAGGAGTTATACTAATATTCTCCTTAAGATGAGAATTATCCTCTGATGGTGAATAAGGTAAAGAGATATGTGATACATAGTGGGTTTAATCTCAGAGGAAGGTGAGTAATTATTATAAATAAGGTGAGTAATTCATTATTATAAATAGTATTTAGCTGAAAGATGCATGGAACCATTCATCCCTGAAGTTCCACACGCTGTGTGCTCCACGGGATGAAGGAGGCCCCCTTGAGAGGTGCCGCTATGGGTACACAGGTACGGACTGCAATTCACAACAGTGACATGAAGATATGTACAGAGTACATGTGCCAGGCTCTGTCCTAAGTACTTTACATCTTTATAACAATCCTGTGAAGTAGATATGATTATAAGTCTCGTATTTAAAATGAACAATCTTAGGGACGAAAAGTCAAGTAACTTGTGCAAGGTCACACAGCCATAAGGTAGAGGAACCAAGATTCAAATCCAAGTATTCCAGCACCTGATCTCCCACTGCACTTCATGAAACCAATTAATCCAGACTCCTGTGGACTTCTGTTATTATTCCTCAGTGTCAGCTCTCCAGAAATGGTATTTAAGTCTCTTTTCCATTTCTCAGTTCAAGAAAGAAATGTGAGTAAGCCAGAGGTCAAAAGAAAGGAGTATGTAAGGCAGCTAAAAAAGGTTTAACCAAGACTTATGTCTTCTAAGTTCCTTTAAGAGTTTCAATCTTCACACAGGCTGCAAAGAAAGAGGAAATGGCCTCCTTGCTCATCGCCAGTCCTACATGCCTTTCTGGGCCTCCATCACAGCACCAAAACACCGTTTCCTCACACAGTCCATGACCAAACCGCACCGCAGGCGGCAGAGAGGATGTGGTCATCCCTGGCGAGGGCAGTGTGAGAGCTTCTCTCTGAAGCTTCTCTTCAAAGCATATTACCTCTGACGCCTTTAAGAGAAGACCTCAGAAACTTACCTATGTGTCCATTTAGCACAGTTTACTGGGGAACTGAGCACACTCCTGACTGCTTCTCTGCCGTGAACCCTTGGTATCTGCGGACCTTCTCCCTATCCGCCCTTCCCTAGGCAGGCCCTAACTTAGAATGGCAGCCCTTTTGCTTTCCCATTATCCTAGATTTTATCAACTGAGGCTGAAAAACCCAGGAATACAGGACCACAGTTTGTGGGTTTAGACTGATGCATTAAAAGTTGAGCTGAACAGAGTACTGTTAAACCCTGTCCTTTTAGAGTTTAGTTAAATAAGGTCCCCAGAAGATGATAGAAAAGATCAAAGATCAAACTTCACACAGCAATTTAACTTCCAATGTAAGGTAAATAAGACAAATGCTTTTCCTTGTTTCGTTGAAGATACTGGGGTTCATTCGATAGTAGTTTATACTTCTGTACTGGCATAATTTATATTAAAAGTTCCACAAACCTTCCCTATTATTTGGATCATTTTATAAGAGTAACACGCCAGAGATTAATAAAAAGAACAGAAAAAAATGGGAGGGTCAATATGTAGGAAAGAAGCTAATTTACTTTGTAAAAGAATATTCCAAAAGGAACAGAAAGAGAAAATCATGTGGGATACAGAGGAAAGTGCACTGAACCAAAAAAAATTGGAGGCTAAAACTGCATATAATTTTTATTTAAAAAAATTTTTAATGTATATTTCTTTTTGAGATATACAGAGCGTGAGTGGGGGAGGGGCAGAGAGCAAGAGGGAGACAATCTGAAGCTGGCACCAGGCTCCAAGCTGTCAGCACAGAACCCAACGCAGGGCTCAAACCCACAAACCATGAGATCATGACCAGACCCGAAGTCAGACCACTGAGCCACCCAAAACCCATAAAACTGCATATGATTTTTAGCACACTAAGGCACAGACTTTCTCTTCTCTTAGCCTCAGTTTTCTTTTTTTATAAAATTAGAAACTTTTTTTTAGAGTGAGAGAGCACACACAAGCGGGGCAGAAGCGGGTGGGAAGGGTAGAGGGTGGGAGAGAGGGAGAGAGAGAGACAGAGAATCATAAGCAGGTTCCATGCTCAGCACAGAGCCAGACAGGATCTCCGGGCTGGATCTCATGACTCTGAGATGATGCCCTGAGCTGAGATCAAGAGTCGGATGCTTAACTGGCTCAACCACCCAGGTGCCCCAAATTGGAACCTTTCTAACATTGCCTTTGTTTGGTTCTTGAAGCTATTACATTATGGAGAGGAGATTTTCCAAACTGAGAAAAGAAAGAGGGAGAAATGGAAAATAGAGGAAAGAAAATGTGCTGAATGAAATCAGAATATTGAAAATATAGTAAACCTTGACTCTCTACTGGCCACTTGTACTCCTGAATAGTGTCCAAGGGGGAAGAAGGTTCAAGACCTGCAAGGGTGGTAATCCGTGTGCGATGGGGGAATGGAGGGTCCAGGGTATCCTGAGGGTACAATCTCTGGAAAGACTGGATTATTTGAACCATTAACTCTAAGCCGATTTGAATATTTGTTATTAGTCTTTAGCTTTGGTGCAAGGATCCATGAGTAAGTTTTTCCTCTCCTTTCAAAATCCGGTATTGTAGGGCTCCCGTCGGTTCCCTGCCATGTCAGAGTGGCCGGGCTTGAAGCCCATCATTCCCCGCCTTCTCCTTCACTGGTTATCTTACATCACGCTCACCTCTTCTTGTCTTGAAGCAAGTTCTTCCGCTTATGTCTGGTCACGGGACCCAGCTCCCAGCCCCATCTTCTCTTTAATAGTCACAGCTCCTCTTTTCTACATCTTTGTATTTTGCCCTTCCATTAACTCCCTTTTCTTAACGTATAAAGCAGGTTTGGTTTTCTTCCAGCCCAAACAGACCCTCCCTTGACTCTGTGTCCCTCTCTAACTACAAGCCCCCAGCCCCACAAAGAAGGAAATTATGCTGTTTACTTTGGCTGTGGGCTTAGGAATAAGTTACTGTTCACCTCTATTATTGAAAACATGCATTATTTCTCTATGAATTGAGAGTGGTACAATAAGACTTTAAAAAACCCCTTTAAAATAAGCTTGCTTATTTATTAATGTATTATAAATAAAGAGAAACCATTACATAATGCAGGCTCTGGAGCCAGGCTGCCTGGAGTTGCATTCCAGCTCCCTATTTACTGCTCTTTGAACTCAGGCAAGTTATTTAATCTCTCATTAAGCTTTTAAAACAGTTATATAACCATTTTCAACAACCAGCTGGAAAACAGAACAGAATAGAGATGTGAGTAAAAACAAAAGACATGAATGGAGAAGAAAGAAAAATCAAAATCAATCCTTAAATCAGTCTCCTGGAATGAATAGATTTCCATTTATTGCCAAACCAACATGAACACATTTGCTAAACAAAGAAAGAATGAGAGAGGAGTGAGGTGCAGAAAAGTTAGGCAATCAGAGACAAGCACGCACACGTGCGTGCACACACACACACACACACACACACACACACACAAATTCAGAAACAAGAAACAATCCTGGTTGGACAGACTTTCTCCTAAGCTATGTGCTTCTGACAAAAATTTTTATATTGAATATTTACTTTTGGTCATATTTACAACCAGTAAAACTGCTTCTTGTTCAAAGACCATACTTCCATGATTTTCTCTAAAAAGTATTACAACTTCCAGGTGTGTCATAACCTCAACAGATTTGTGAATCACAGGTTTGAATTAAATGTGACCCAACCAATACCTGTGACTAAATTAAAGAAAGCAAGGGGGTTCGTTCTGTCTATCTCGGCTCAGCCGCAGCCTGCTGTGCGGCTGAGCTCACACCACGCTGTTGTGGAAGCAAGCAGGGTGTGCACTTCAATCCCTTCCTTTTCCAAAGGAAAGCCCCCAAACTAGCAATCCACCAGCCCAATGTCACCTGTACACTGCTTGACCAGCAAAGATTTATTTTAAATTTTGCATTTGAATGCTTCTAGATAGGGTATGCACTTTTCAAACACCCAACTTCCTTACTACCCTGTATAGATGAGAGATTCACAATCCAGGAGACTTGCTGAGGCAGCTGAGCATGTGACCCCCCCCACAAGGTCCATCAGTATTTCCATTTAGTATGGAAATTTGGTACTCTATATCAGAACTAATTTTGATATTTTCATTAGGAAGACTCTCCACAGAAGTGAGGTCCTTAATCTAAAATTACATAATACCTAGTATTTTGGCAGGATACTCAAATCTTATAATTAAGATTTTTATCTACTTCTTCACTCTGAAAGTAAGTGAAACCTTCCACTCTCGTGCTTATTTGTTTTCAACCAAGCAACGCCACAAACTCTCAGTTCAAACATTTTTGAAAATCTATGATATACATTCCACCTCTACTTATGCCTTTGCCTGAGGCAGGTATCAGTACCTGATCGTAGTTCTCTTTCCTGCTCAGCCCACATACAATTTCAAGTTCTTCCCATCTCCATGGTGTTGTTATTAATTGATAAGACTTAGTACATTAACTCAAATATATTTTCCATGTGTGATATGGGTTAATATTCTTAAATATTAAATATATGGGGGCTGTCTTTTGTGAATCATCTTTATTTGGTAGTGGGAATAGCAGTATGTTACCTTAGTCTATAATACATAGAAAAGGTGATATCTGTTCCCAAGTGCTCAGATCTTATCATTTCTGTGAAAAGCTACTATTTCCTCCCAAACACAACAAACAAAATCGAATCATAAATATACAAGTAAAAACTATATTTAATTATTTCAAGAGAAATCAATTATATATTTTCCAACTCACTAAAAGCTTTTTTGCTAAGCATAATTTTTTTAAATAATACTTCACCATTTAAATAATGTTCAACAAAGAGAAATAAAAGGACATAAAGAAAAGATTTGAATAGGTAAAGAAGAAAGAGTGAGAAGGAAAACAATAGGAAGGTAGAATTTCAGTGAAAATATCCAAAACAGGAAAATGGAAGACCAAAGTAGGTTCTAAAAGTCCAAAGCATAGTTTTACACATACAGAAACGTTTGGAATTCCATGGGAAAATTAGCTCATCTCATAAATAAACTTCTTGCAGTAAAGAGGCTTTAAACATCTTCACGTAAGATCAGTTACTCTCTAAACCTAACCAAAGATGTAAAAGACCTGTATGCTGAAAACTATAGAAGACTTATGAAGGAAATTGAAGAAGACACAAAGAAATACAAAAACATTCCGTGCTCATGGATTGGAAGAATAAACATTGTGAAAATGTTCTCAAAGCTAGAACAAACCATCTTAAAATTCATATGGAACCACAAAAGACCCCGAATAGCCAAAGTAATATTGAAGAAGAAAACCAAAACGAGAGGCATCACAATCCCAGACTTTAGCTTCTACTACAAAGCTGTCATCATCAAGACAGTATGGTATTGGCACAAAAACAGACACATGGACCAAAGGAATAGAATAGAGAACCCAGAACTAGACCCACAAGTATATGGCCAATTAATCTTTGACAAAGCAGGAAAGAGTGTCCAATGGAAAAAAGACAGCCTCTTCAACAGGTGGTGTTGGGAGAGCTGGACAGCAATATGTAGAAAAATGAAATTAGACCACTTTCTGACACCATTCACAAAAATAAACTCAAAATGGATAAAGGATCTGAATGTGAGACAGGAAACCATCAAAACCCTTGAGGAAAAAGCAGGAAATAGCCTTCTAGACCTCAATCACAGCAATTTCTTCCTCGACACATCCCCAGAAGCCAGGGAATCAAGAACAAAAATGAACTACTGGGACCTCATCAAGATAAAAAGCTTCTGCAAGGCAAAGGAAACAATCAGAAAAACTAATAGGCAACCGACAGAATGGGAAAAGATAGTGGCAAATGGCATATCAGATAAAGGGCTAGTATCCAAAATATACAAGGAACTCACTAAACTCCATACACAAAAAATGAATGATCCAATGAAGAAATGGGCAGAAGACCTGAATAGACACTTCTCCAAAGAGGACATCCAGATGGCCTGCAGGCACATGAAACGATGCTCAGTGTCACTCATCACCAGGGAAACACAAATCAAAACCACACTGAGATACCACCTCACACCAGTCAGAGTCGCTAAAATGAACGAATCAAAAGACTATAGATGCTGGCGAGGGTGTGGAGAGACGGGCACTGTCTTACACTGTTGGTGGGAATGTAAACTGGTGCAGCCGCTCTGGAAAACAGTGTGGAGGTTCCTCAAAAAACTATCGGTAGAACTCCCCTATGACCCAGCAATAGCACTGCTAGGGATCTACCCAAGGCATAAAGAAGTGCTGAGGCATAGGAGCACATGTACCCCAATGTTCATAGCGGCACTTTCTACAATAGCCAAATCATGGAAAGAGCCTAAATGTCCATCACCTGATGAATGGATCAAGAAGATGTGGTATATATACAATGGAGTACTATATGGCAATGAGAAAGAATGAAATCTGGCCATTTGTAGGAAAGTGGATGGACCTTAAGGGTGTCATGCTAAGCGAAATAAGTCAGGCAGAGAAGGACAGATACCATATGTTTGCACTCATAGGTCTAACAGGAGAGACATGGCAGGGGACCCTGGGGAGAGGAAGGGGGAAAGAGAGCGGGGAAGAGTGAGGGACACAGATCAAGGGAGACTACTGAATACTGGAGATGAACCATGGACTGAAGGGGGAGGGGGAGGGGGGTGATGGTCATGGTGGGGGGCACTTGTGGGGAGAAGCACTGGGTGTTATATGGAAACTAATTTGACAATAAACTATTATAAAAAAAAAGATCAGTTACTCTCAGGCAGAAGCAATGGCTCTCGACTGCTGTCAAATCTCACTGCAGGGTCAGCTGGCGTAACTAAGGCTTGAGCTAACTAAGGAATACAAAAGTATATTTTTTTAAGAGTTGAATCCCACAGATTAACAAGCAAACAAAAAACACAGTGAAATACTCATGAAAATATCCTGTAATCAGCATCAGAACTCTCCAAACGACGGTAAGGAGTAAGAGGGAAAAATAGAGAAAACAGAAAGAAAGTAAACTAAAGCTGAATGCCTTAAACACAATAAAGAACTTTCTACTGTGCAGAAAGGTTTCATTCCTTTGTACTCACTGAATATTTCTTTCATAACAATTTTGATGTAACTTTTCAGCTTTCCTAACCATTATGACTCTTGATTTTTCACTGCAGCCATTCGATGTAAGAAAGGAGATATAATTTTTATTTTAAAGTTTAGGAAAGTTATATTCCAAAGGTATAGTGACTTACCTAGTCATAGAGCTAGAGACTAGTGGAGCTGGGGTTCTCTAGTCTTGGATTTTAACTCAAGACTATTTGTACCTCACACGTGGGCAGGAGGGAATAGGACTGTCTTCATTTCATGTTCTCTAAAAGTCTAAATCTAGGTAAGATTATATTTGTTAATTTTTTTGCTTAAACAGCAAACATTTACTCTCATAGTTCTTCTCAATTTTCATTATAGGTAATACAAAAGCCTTCAAAGCAACTTCAGAACCTTTATGTAAGTTTCTCTGATTTCTCAACTTAGTTCTTTTATCTTCTACAAAATGCCTACTGTTTGGGGAAGCTGGGGTGGGGGTGGAGAAGGCACCAAAAAAAAGGAAGAGGAAAGGAGAACAGCAACTTCCTGTTTAACTGCTCTCCTTTGCCTTTGCCAGCATGAGGAACTTGAGGCTGATTTCAGGATCCCCCTAAGGAACTGATGATTTTCTTATTTAGCAAAGGAGAAACTCTAATAAAATTGATTAGTAAGTGAAAGAAAAAAATCCTGTGATTAGATGAAGTTGTGTATCAAAAACAAATAGACACTTCTAGAAGGATCTGACAATAGAAAAATAGCAAAAATTGAAAACAAGAAAAATAATTGCAGGAAATATGATCTTATGGGTCTCTTGAGGGGGGAAAAGGGGAAATACAGACTGACCTTCTCACTGCTTTCAATGTAAATGTAATATGTGGTACATGTTTGACTTGAAGCTCCCTGAAATGTACACTCTCAGGCATGCATTCTCCAGACTTACCTCTTTGTGTTTGTGTTTCAGCAAGCACTTCAGGACCCATTAGTAAGTTTCTTTTCTGTGCTTTAATTCCCATGTGTTTTGCTTTACTACACTGTTAGAATATGTAAGACACTCCTTCCTAGTCGTGGATGTTTTTATTTCCTCCTGCACAAATTGACAATTCTTTTGTCCTTCTTTATTTCCTATTCTTTTTTAAGTTTATTTATTTTGAGAGAGAGAGAGAGAGAAAGAGAGGGAGCATTCCAAGCAGGCTCTGCACTTGTAGCACAGAGCCCAATGAGGGGCTCAACTCACAAACCATGAGATCATGACCTGAGCCTAAGGCAGACACTTAACTGACTGAGCCACCCAGGCACCCCAATGGTTCCTTTCCTTATTTTAATAAACTGAGAGCCTGCATGAGGAAGTACTATCACTTAGTTTTCTCAAAATCTTGAGATTCAATAGCAAAGAGAAAAGTGTTAGAAAGTGTTAGAAGGGCAGGAAGGCCCCTTGCTAAAAATCCCAGTCACACTCAGAGGAAGAGAAGAGTGATTCACTGCTCACTGACTGAGGGTCCCTAGGCTGCCATGGATGGGGCTGTGGAATGTATAAGCCCTGCTATTATGCCCTGCTATTACCAAAGAATCAGTCTGGAAGAAGTTTGCATCTGTCCAGATTGCGTCTTAAAGGACATTACATCGAACATCTCTGGCAGAAACCCTGGTAGAGAATAAAGAATGAGGGATGGGTAAGAAGCAGTTGATTTAGAAAAGAAAAAAAATAATAAATGGATACAGTGACATATAAATGCTCTGAGATTTTACCAATCTGCTAATGGCCTTGATGCTTAAAGCGAATCCAAGGATCTGCATGGGCATCACCTTGGAGTTTGTTAGAAGTGCAGAATTTCCACCTAGTGCCTACTAAACCAGAATCTGCATTTTAACAAGATCTCCAGGAGGTTTAGAACCAATACTTTGCAGGGTTTCAATCCTCTATACATAGAAAAGAAATAAAAAGTTGAGTGTTCTTGATCTAAGTATAACCAGCTCCTCCTCCCTTCAGATTCTCCACAGGAAGAGTAGCCTTAAAGCCAGTGCCAAGACAAAGGAAACTCACCAAGGATTCATTCACTTCTTAACATATTTCTGTCCATCGCTGCCAAGGATGTTCAGAGCTTGAGCTCCTGGGGCAGGGCCAACACTAAAGGAGAGGAAGAATGATTTGCAGGTTAGGGCTCATGGCAAATCACACTCTGTGTCTACTTCTCCTGGAGCATTTGTGCACATGAAACATGATTTAAAAAATCAATAGTCAATCAAGAGTAAACACTGATGAAGTGTCACTAAAGCATATGTAGCCCAAGAGATTCAGAGAGGTGTCTGTGTATATGTGTTCGTAAAGGAGAAGGTTGTTATTGCTAAGCAGGTGGGTCTAGTGCCTCAATCCCTTTAACCACTAGCTTCACCTACAAAAGTCTTGAGCCTACCCGAGAGTCTCTATTCCCTCTTATGCTAAGATACTGCAGGTCAAGTTACTGTGATGACTCAGGCCACCCACAGTAGACACAAATTCCCACTTTTTCCTTCAGAAGATGAAGCTATAGATTCTGTTCAAATTAGACCAGTTGGAAAAAAGGCAATCATCTGTGGAATCTACTGAATTACAGTTACCCATCAGGACAGGACCTCTGACCACTGCATCCCTGCACCACCTGTTGGATCCCAGTAGTTATGAGGGTCCTCCAAGGTGGAGAATCAAAAATGAAGTTTATGTGCTCCTCTGATGAAGTAGAAATATTGTTCTTTGTGTTTGTTATTTATGATGTTTTCCCCAAAATAGTTGCAACTCAAACTAAATTTTCTGTGCCAAAGAACCATTCTAATTAATCTGTCTTGCTTTTCCCATATTTTAGCTGGAGCCATTGGACCCATAAGTGAGTTCCTTTTCTATTTTCTAATTCTGACGTTCTTTGGTCTTCTGTAGTGTATAGGACCTCTCCTCACTCAAGCTCTTTCCATTTCTAGGCCTTCCCATCCATGCTTCTTGATTATATTTGAATTACTGACACCTCTAATGCCCAAACCATCAGGGGAGAAAAACAAAACAAAATGAAACAAAACAGCCTGAACTGACACTAAACTAAGTTTCAGACAAGGAAAAGCTAAATCATTCATATTTAAAATAATGACCAAGAAAAAAATTCTCTCAACTATGTTAAAAAAGATTAAAACAATTATTGTGACTTTTCCTAAACTGAAGATAATGCTACAAGAAAAGCAGGTAGTTCTAGAAGGCAAAAGAATAAGCATGATAAATACCAAAGAGGAGGGTGATGAAAAATGGCCAAAAGACATCGTACCTACCCCTACGAGTGTCAATCCTTTGAGACAGCTGAGTGTAGGGCAGGGAAAGAAAGGAAGGATGAAAGTGAAGGAAAGACTTACAACGTTCAGCCCAGGATCTGCACATTCCCCTTTGCCATTTAAGATCAACACTGACTGACTTGATCAGGCGGGGGGGCTATGGGGCTCCTTTGCTAAAATTATCTACTGATCTGAAGTAATAATTCTCCTTCAGGTTGAGTTGCTTCAGTTTCTTTTAAAAGAATATTGGTGGTATGAGCATTCTAATTATATCAAACCACACTGATTTTCCTCTTTTTTTGTATTTCAGTGCAATTCACAGCACCAATTCGTAAGTATCAAATTAGTTTCCCCATTCTGGTTCCTTTCATTTCTTACCCACAAGGTCTTAGGTACTGACCTACCCTGTTTCCTGGATACCATGCTTCTCAACCGCCCTAGCATTCCTATTACACAGATTTCAAAGAAGCTGTGCATGAGTAGAGAAACTGCAAAGCCC
The DNA here is from genome assembly GCA_004023785.1 of Mungos mungo. Classification (NCBI taxonomy): domain Eukaryota; kingdom Metazoa; phylum Chordata; class Mammalia; order Carnivora; family Herpestidae; genus Mungos; species Mungos mungo. The sequence continues at coordinate 19,056 of PISW01012841.1, read as the reverse complement.
ATGGGCTGACATAAGAAAATAGAAAAGGACCCTCTTAATAGCAGTCATAATGTCCTGTCAGCAAGGGAACTTCACTTTTCAAATAACAGTAAGTCCCTAATGAAATGAGGAGGAAAAAAAGAGAGAAAGAGAGATTTGTTTTAAAAAGACATTATACATTAGTATGGAATGAATCTATCCCAATGCTCTAAAGGTTTCAAACACCACTGAAAACAAGGGGAAGGAGGCTGTATTCCTCCAAGTCCCCCACAGTGTAACAGGGAGCCCATCCGAGGATTGCCAACCAACCCCTTGCTGTTCCTAGGATTTCTGTCTACGACACTCCCTCTAGAGTAAGCCTTGGAGAATGGTTACTTCCTTCAGAGTGATGAAGCATACTGATTTTCTCCCTCTCTGTTCCTCAGCTGGCGGTACAGGACCTATCAGTAAGTCTACTGTCTGATTACTCACTGTCAAGAATTTTTAATTTCCTGCAGTATCTTAAGGACTTTTCCTTGAATCCCTTGTTGGGATTTCAGGGGTTTGTGGGTTCATATTTTCTTGGCCTTTTTGTTTTCTCCTATCTAGCATTTCAATAAGTCATTAATTATCATGTGAATGTACATTCCACTGCTAAACACAAAGTGTACAGTGGAGGATAAACCCTTAAAGATGTCCAATGGCTTATCAACATCACACAGGGATTTTTAAAAACAGAGTGAAATGAAAAGAAGTGAAATAATAAGAGGGAGGAAGAAAATTAAGTTTAAATGAAGAAGGATTTCTCCAATCATCTACAGGGGGTTTAAATGGGCCAAAGGGGTGTCCTCCACTTAGTACCTTTGCTACTTACCCTCTCAGTGGATCCATTAGATAAAGAGGCTCATATATATATATGTATATATATACACACACACACACACACACACACACACACACACACATATATATGTGTGTGTGTGTGTATATATATATATATGATTGTCTTAGCATCTTAGCCAAAAAAAAACCCTCAACTTGCCTACTACCCCACTGCAGCAGAGCCCAAATTTAGTGGTACAGAGTCCTACCAGGAAAAGCATGTAAATGAGAACTATGGTCTTCAGAGCCTGAGAGCACCTACTGATTTCTTTTCTTTTCTTTTCCTTTTATTAGAGCTCTCTCAAAAAACCATTGGTAAGTCACCTAAACCTCAATTACAATGCCCTTTGGTCCTTTACAGCGAATGCTTCAAATGTCAGTCAATTTCTATTTCAATGATTTGTGCTCACAAACCCCAGGATCAAGTGTTTCCACTGCCTCATTATCCCACTCAGTATTCTTAGAGCTTAGATTCGGCCAGGTTCTTCATAAAAAGATATTAACTCTGAAGCTGAAATACAAAGTGAAAAAATAACCCCCTAGGAGTGGTCTCTTTCAAGTTATATAATCTAGCTCTTTAGAACCAACATGTAATCAAGATTTAGAACACAGCACGTAAACTTGTTACTAGATTACATTCAAAATAATGCAAATGTTAAATTTCTTCCTATTTCTAGTTGCTTTGAAAAGCTATCTTTAGGACAGACAGGTTTATTTTCACCAATTTTTAGCAACTTGCCTTACTGCATTTTTCCACAGAAACATAAATAACAGATTCTCAGGTACAGTCATCCATAATTATATAGTTATAAACTAAGAGCAGTTATAACTTCACACACTAAATTACAGTATTCCTAACAAACATTAGGAATTTTTGAAATTAGAAAACTAAAGAAATTCTACTTGAGGTTCCCCACAGTCACCTGACAGAATGAATAGAAGTCCTGTATAGGTACCTGGTCATTCTTTGTGTGATTCCTTCAGGAATTTGTGAGTCATCCTTGTGCTGGGGCCATGCTGATCTCTGTATCACTCCAATTTTAGCATATATGCCGCTGAAGCGAGCACTCTGTGTGATTCTTTAATGGCTTACAGTTTTTCTAACCCTCACATGCATTATTTTGTTGGGCCCACCAACATTTCAACGGTAGAGGGTAAAGCATATATACCCATCTTTAGAGATGGAAAAATTGTTTCCCATAAAAATTTGTTTATTCCCAAAAAAACTAAGGGGAGGAGGACAATTAATAATGAAGTCAGGACTGAAGTTGTGTTGACTCTTAGCTGAGTTCTTTCCACTACCATGTTGAGTGTTCTAATAGATTATTAGCAAGGGAAACAATAAACTTCTAATATGAGAAATCAGGGACACAAAGTCCTATGGAGAGAGGAAGTGAGAGAAAATGCAACACAAAGAGTAACACACAGAGAATAAAAATGTTAAAAGGAGAAAAATCAAAAGATATTTGAAAAAAACAAAAGTAGGAAGAAAATTGAAAGAAGAAAGATTGAGTGAGTTGGAGGCAGGAGAAGAAAAAAAGAGTAAATGAATATAAATAAAACTGAGAAAAAGAGAAGAAAAGTTACAAGGAGTCACAAACTAAAAGCTAAAAAAGAATAATATAGGAAAACTGAAGAGACAAAATAAAATTTGAAATGATTCTCTGTCTAAAGATTTTAGTGGCTTATACCAAAGGCAGGTGTGCTAGGAATTTTATTCCAGGATCAAGGGCAATTTTTTTTTTTACAGATATAGTCAAAGCAAATATTAAATTAGTTTTGCAAAATAACCTAAATTTCTAGCTTGTTTATAGCTCATGGCCCAAGATATCCATAGCTAGTAAGACACTTTCTAACTTTCTCACATAGGAAAAAAAATGTCAAAATTAAAGGTTTAGGAGATTATGGGCCAGAACTGAGAGATTTCCCATCATAAGTGCCATGAAGCTATGAAGGAGAAAGACAATGCAACGGCCACTGGAAGGAGGGGTGGTCTTTTTAGATTCAATTAACCATGCAGAGGCACAGGGCGATCCCAGTCCTCACCTGGCACCAGGCTACTCAGTGGAACTTAAGGCAGGAAGCACAGCTTGCCACCAACGCAGCATCAGCCATCCCTCTTTTGTGGCAGTAGTCCTCGAAGCTGTCTATGCAGGGGTCTACAGAGCCACCCAGGAACTATTCTCTTGGGCTGTCCATAAGCTGCATATAAGAGCTGCCCTGACTTAGAAGCCCTAGGAGCTAAAATATCCCGTAACAACTCCATATACACAACCTGCAGGGATCCTCTAAGGAACACGCCGTGTATTTACACGGTCACTACGCTCAGGGAATCCCAGAGATAAGGTCTTCTAACAGGTATTGACAGTACTCCCAGTTCACATGCAGTTTACCAACCAAGGATCATTCTTAAGTAAAAGGAATGTTGCCAAGTCAGACAGCAAGCAGGCTTAAGAATAGCTGGAAAAGCAACTGAAGGCAAATTCTCATTAAAAACTGAAGGTTCTGTTGACCCTTTCTTTGCCCAGAGACACTCAAGCTAATCAAAGCAAGAGTCAATAAGCTGGAAGCTATAAGACTACACATCCTTACCTTCCATCTTCACACCGACCCTAGAGTGTATTAGTTGGTCAGAAATATTTTAGTACAAGTATGGTCCAGTCCACTTAAAAAGCAGTATCTTCTGTTACTGACAAGAAAGAAAAGTGTAAACTTTCAACCTTTAATGTCTTGAACATCTCCTAGGTTGACAAGGATTCTAGAGAGACCCTCATCCCAGGCTGAAATACTGCAATATAGGCTAAATATCTCTTTTGTTGTATAGTTATCATAACTGGTTGAGTTCTCCCTGATGTTCTAATTCTGTTATGACTTCCTCTCCCTTACTTTACCTTCCAAAGCCCCACCTCTAGAATAAAATTAAAATTTTATTCTTCAAACACCCATACTAATATGTCAATTTGGACTTCTTTTAAGTGCAAACTCCAGGACCTATTGGTAAGTTGCTTATATTTATAACAACTCATATATATCACTCAAATTCATAATAGATAGCATAACATTTTTCTAATAATGATCATAGTAGCTTGTCTATAGTAGACTGCCTATAATCATCAGAAGAATATTCCAAAACAAAGGTGCAACAGAGATAACCTAGGAAGGACACAAGAAATGAGAAAGGAGACAAAAGAAGGACAGCCAAGAGAGCAAAAAAAGTGACATGAGAGGAAAAGGATGGGGAGAAGCAGAGAGAAAGGAATACAATAAAGATTTCACTTCGAATATCTGTAGTCGTCAAGGGCAAGAATGAAGTAGGTCTCCTTCCAATGAAAACAGTGTTCCAAGTCTCCTAGAAGAATTAAAATATTTAAATAAAATATTAAAATACTTTTTGAAATATTTAAAATATTTTTAAAATATATTAAAATAAAAGATATCTAATCAGCAAGATGGGGATTTGGTAATTATTTAACTGTTCCCCTTTGGAAAACATCAATGGTATGTGTGTTTATCATGTTCAACAACCATAGTAATTTGTTTCTTTCTATTTTTAGTGCAATATACTGGGCCCAAGGGTAAGTCCCTTATCTATCTTTTTCTTGTGTTCTCTGATCTTCTACAGGGTACGGAGGGCTTGTCTCCAGTCCCAAATGTATCTATTACCATAAGGATAGTGTTTTGGGACATGTTTTCATGCATGCCAGTTTCCACTTGCTAAGAATTTTCCAGGGTTATTTTTTAAAGAAAAAAGTAAGAACATTTCCTCAGTAATGTTCATAGTGGCTTCTATACACAATTTTCTAACGTAAGAGAAGTAAGGGTAGCTTTCCATTTTTGAAGTGCTTTGTAATTCATAAAGGGCCTACTCAAAGACAACAGAGAAAATATGAAGAAAATGAAAAAAAGAAAGCAAATTTCAAAAATAAATGTAAAAGAATGAAAAAACAATCTAATTTAAATAGACTGAGGTCTGATCAGTTGTCTTCCCCGTTTCCTGGGAAAGGTGTACCAGGGAATACTACTAAGGATCTAACCTACCCCGTGTTCTCCAATCTTCTCTCTCAGTGCGTTTTTCCTCCTGTCCACTCGCCCCAAATACCTAACACACACACACACACACACACACACACACACGCACACGTGCACACGCACACACACACACACGCACACGTGCACACGCACGCACACACACACACACACACACACAGCTGTAGGGAATAGCATATGACAGGAGGTGGGCTGCACTTATAGGAACTGGAAGATGCACCAGGTATTTACAAACCATCAATGAAAGACAGTGAAAGGTAAACGCATACTGTGGCTAGCTAGAGCAAAGGCAGCGTCAAATTCTAGAGTGTCCATTCTAGAGGGTCATTGGGAATTCTGAGTCTGGAAATTAAGTGATAGCAGTCCAGAGTGTAAGCTAAACAAGAGGACATTCTCAGAAGGCAAGTCAGCTGTACTCAAGCGTCCCTTCAACTAGGTGAGCTCTTGTATCAGAAACTGAGCTGAGGCCTGGAGACAAGTCATGAATAAAAGAGAGATTTGGTTGATCTCTTGTGCCATGGAGGTTACAGGCGTACACGGTATCTTGAGGGAAGAAACTCAAAACATGGAGAGGCCAGGCAGTCTCCCACACAATCATACTATGACCACTGAAACTGGATGCCGCCTGCTCTAAACACTGGTTCTACATACTTTCCTGTTACTATGAACATAAGCCATCATTTATCAACTACTCTCTAAATCAGGGCCTACTTTCTCAGTATTCTTAATTATCACCAAGACTTACAGCCTTAGAAGTTTTCATTAATTCTTATAAGGGAGAAACCATAAGCAAGCTCACCTCACTGAGGCTAAAGGAAGGGTTTCATCTGGCGCAAAGTCCCCAAATAACTACCATGTGCCCAAGAATCCATACGGGTTCATGGATTCCCCTTCCCTTTTCTTTCCTGCATAATGCTCTCTCCCCATGTGTAAACACTTAAAACATACAGTAATATATAAATGAAAACTATACTGCTACATTTATTCATTCTTAGCTTTCCCTTAAATTACAGATCATTTGGAGAAAATGAAAAATGCACAGATTACTTTTTTAATTAACAAAAATTAGTGCACCAAATGGGAGTCGTAGAAAAGAAAGGAGTGGGAAGAAAACTTTTCAGATCAACTAAACAGTTAGGTAGGAAAAACAGATAAATGAAAATGACAAAAATGCATAGAAGTACAAGTTTAAGGCATTATGAACCCCTAGAAATTGCAAGCATTTACCACCCCAGAAATAAATGGAACGGAAGAAGCACAGCCACCCTCCCGCCCCAGACCAGCAGAAGCAAGCCTGAGGATGCAAAGCACAGAGGTGGGAGCTTAAGTCCAACATGGCAATGAGCTAACAGCAGGTTTTAGAGCTCCCTGCATCCTCTCTATAGTTACCCCTTTTAAGCCCATCACAGGAGAACCGAGTTCACTTAGTTCTACACACCCTGATTTCCCTGTTTTCTTTCCCTTCCATTTTCCCACCAGGTGAAACTTCAGAAATAACCAGTAAGTACCATACCTGCTCCTATATATTAGTTGCTTTTGGCTTCCCTGTCGGGTTTGCAATCCTTTGCTTCTGTCTTGTGCGAATAGACTTTCATGTTCCTCCATCAAGCGCTTATTCTACTACCTAGCTGCACCTCCACCCAAGGAATGAATGATTAAGGGGGATACAAACCCCCCTTAATAACCCAAAATACCATGAATAATATATGTGTGTATACATAAAAATATCAAAGGAAACTATCTGAAGTTTGTTGTGACTTGTCAACAGGGAGGGAGGACATTTGTAAGAAAGCTTACACAGGACAGCAGAAATAGGGAGAAGGGAAGTAAAAGCAGCACAGTTTAAATTACTAATCCCCTGTAGGATTTTAAGCAGTTATCAGTCACTGCACAAGGGAGAGAGAAATCACCTCCCTTTCCTAAAGCCTCTCAGACTAAGCAGGAGGCAGAATCCCACAGGCTTGATGGGAGCTGTGTCCTCCCCGCACCTGCACTGCAACACCTACAGGGTTGGATGCTCCCTCCGTGAGCATTTCTGATATTCCCTCTCAGAAAACGAGCAAGAAACTAATTTCCGCAGCCTTTCCTCACTAACTTCTGTCGTTGTTTTTCAGCTACAGAATCCTCTTGTAAGTCTCCTTTCACGATGGAACTGAACTCCCTCCAGCAGTGTCTGACAGATCTACTTGAACAAAGATGTACCCGTCCACACTGGGATCGCAAGAGCTTGAAGCTCCGATTTCCTTGACCCCTATGTTTCCATTACTCAGAATTCCACTAGGTTATTCATAAGCTTCTAAAATGTTCACTGAGTTACATGTTTCTCCATGACTCTAAAGACTGTCAGGGTCCCTCTATACAGAAGAAGAAAAAAAATGAACAGGAAAAGTAAAGATACAGATAATATTTCTGTTTACCAGCTGGGTCACCTGTTCAAGCGTTAGTATGCTGTATATTTGTTTCTTTGCTGTGCACTCATCAAAGTCCAGGGATATATATTGAAATTTCAGTTCCAGTATAGGAACTTTACAGTATAGAAACTTCAAACTCTTATTTTCTTAGCTTTTGCTTCTCCACTAACCAGAATTCCACCAGCTGATTTTAAGTTTTCTGGAAGGTTCAGATACCCCTGATCAGAAAATGTTTTCAAGTGGTATGTCACTAGAAAATTTAGCAACAGAAAAAAATGAATAGGACAGTAAATGAGGATGTGCAATAAGAAATCTTTCTGCTTATTTTTCAGTGGAAACAACTCCTCAGACAAAGAGTAAGTCATCTGTGTTCATTTAATTCTCTGCCGCAGGGCTTGATTGGTTTCTAGGGAGGTCCAAGAGTCTTTATCTGGACATGCTGGTATGCAAAGGGCTTGAGGGAACTCTTGGCCCCTCATTGTCTCATTATCAAAGTCCCTCTGGGTTATTAATAATGTATTAGAAAGTTCTAACACTACTGATTTATATAAAGAGGAAAGTAAAAAGTATTGCTTTGTTTAAAGACCAACAAGATGCGATCTACAGAAAAGGAAAAAATGAAGGAAGAGAAATAATTTTCATTTGTACCTACTGCCTCACCCAGGCTGTTTTTCATTTCAATTCCAAGATATCCAGGGGAAATTTCCCTGGCCATTTTGGATTTTAAAAGCTTGAAGATGCTATTTCGTTGACATCCTACATTTATATTACCAATAATTCTCTCATCTTTTTAATAATTTTATGGAAAAAATCAAGTTCCACTGATTTACATAAAAATAATAAAGATCAGAGGGGAACATTTCCCAGAAGTTACAAACGACATGTTATAAGGGACAGGTTGGGAAACTGAGGAAGAACAGAAAAGGAAATAACAATTTTCTCTGTTTTATTTTCCAGCCAAATCAGTTCCACCCGCCCTCGGTAAGTCTTTCCATGCTTCCTCCACTAGGGGGCCCTATACCTCCTTTCTCTGACAATGTTGGCATTTCTGGGCATGGGTACATACTTCCTAAACTACGTGCCTTCCCATGGCCAAATTCCATGATTATTAATGCTTTTTGGAAAGTTCAAATCCTGCTGGTTTATGTTAAAGTTACGTTTAATTGTTAAAATGACTTAATAAGCAAGAACTCTCACACAGAGGGAAAAAATAGTGGGAGAGGAAAGGCTTGTAATGATACTTCTCTGTCTTTCAGCCGGGCCACCACCTTCAGGGCACCGCGGTAAGTTCAGCCTGTTCTTTCACTGTTTTCTGTTGTTGTTCTTCGTTATGAGGCCTCTGGCCTTCCTCCTCTCTAATTCCTGTGCAGCCACCTGAGACTCCTAGCGCTCACCTTCCTTTGCTTTCTGCTCATCCTGTGAAGTAAACTTACATTTACTTAATTTCAAGTATATGTTTACTTCGCATCTCCTCAGTGATAAGAAGTACATAGGTGCTTTAACTATTACATGATATCTGATTTAATCTTTGGGGCAAATCAACTGATCTCCTTGTAATGGCTAAGAAAGTGAAGCCACATACTTGCCCAAAAACACGCTCACTGAACCATAGTTTGAACCAAGAGTTGTGTGACTACCAACCTTCTTCACCACACAAATATACTTCCCTAGAAAGATACTTGTTCCTTTCAAACAATTACTCACTGATATCTAATTTGTTAACGTTTGCCCCTGGCGCAATAAGTATTATATTTCTTTCTCTACTGTAGTTCTCTTTTCAGTCTTCTTCAAAGTCTAAGGGACTTTGTTCTGTTAAAGTGATTTGAGTTTCCCATTGCTCTTGCTCCCTTATTCCCCAGCTTCTCCCTATATTGTAGATAATTTAAGAAAATACTGATTAAAAGAAAAGTAGTAAAGTAGCATTTGTTGACAACAAAAATCTGAAAAATATTAAAAACCCTGAAAAAAATTTAACGGAGGCAGACAAAATGTTTGAGAGACAGACAAAAGTCCAAAAGGATGTTTAAATGGAGAGAGATTTTTGAGCGTTCCCTCAAAGTATGCTTTTTTCGTGTGCCTACCCAAGACCTCCCCTCAGAGACACCAGTGGAATAGATTAGATAATACTATGTTTTCTCTACTTAAGAAAAATTAATGGATTTCTTTTTGTTTATTTTTTAGTGATTTCACAAAGAACCTCAAGTGAGTTCTTTACTTCTCAACCTGTCAAATGTGAGAACTTTTCTGAGCACAGATATTCTATTTTTTTTAATTTATAATCGTTTATTGTCAAATTGGTTTCCATATAACACCCAGTGCTTCTCCCCACAAGTGCCCCCTCCATGACTGCACAAAGAAATGAGATTCATGTTTCTCGTACTTTTTGTGTTCACATTACCCGCAAGCCTCCCAATTAAAACTGCAAAAATATCTTTTTGATTCATAACCGTAGGAGTTCCCATTACTTCAGTTCTTAACTCAATTTCCCAGATACCAATAGTGACTCAATATTTAAACCAGATCAAGTACTGACAACAAGGTGATATTTAACATTGAAGCCACAAACACTATGTCCTAAGTTCTATAATTCAAATCTGGTCTTCACATCTATGTTACAAGTGATTTTTATGTAATACCAATATCCCTTGGGTTCCTCAGATTGAAATTAAATCACATTAATATTAATCCCCAAAGTTCCTGTCAAGACTAACACTCAGATGCCAGCAGAGTCCGGGCAGATAATGTAAATGAACAGGTGAAGAACCTCACCTGGGAACAGGGGACAGATCACGGACAGTCTAAAGAGGGCACCTGCCGCCACCTCCAGCCAATTTCTCCACCTGAGAACACATATCTAGAATTGCCAAAGCCTCTCACTTAATCCAGATTTTAGATAAAATTTTCCAATTTTTAAAACATGATAGACACCTAGATCACTAGCAGATTGCAGACTTGCTCATATGCCCCTCTATTCCATCTAAACACCTTCTGGTTATGTTTTTACAATAACATTTGAAAATTTTCAGTAATGTCAGGACATGAGGGCTGGTTTTTGAGGAGGGGGAACTGGAGCTGTTAACATAGACATTCTACACATTCTTTCTGAGTCCTGAGCAAGGAGGCTGACCAGTTAAACAGTCTCATTAAGAGATGAAAATATGAGCCCAGAGTTAATGGCGCAGACTCAAGAATGAGGTTGGAAACCTCAGATGTCCATGTCTGAGACCAGGCCCTACCACTGGGAACACTAGAGTTCAGTAGAAGGGATTATTAATCTGGAAGCTAAATTGAAATAATTTAGTGTCTTTTGACACCAGAAAGAGTAAGAGAAAAGAGAGTTTTAAAATCCAAAACCCAAGGGATTGGGAGGAGGATAAAGGTATGACAAAGCACTGAAGGATACACCACCTTCTTTCTGGCTGTCTTTGTCTTGGCTGCTGTGTATTTTTTTTTTTTATTTTTTAATTTTTTTTTTTTGAGAGACAGAGAGACAGCGTGAGCAGGGGAGGGTCAGAGAGAGAGGAAGGGAGACACAGAACCGAAGCAGGCTCCAGGGTCTGAGCTCTCAGCACAGAGCCCGATGCAGGGATTGAGCCCACGGACTGTGAGATCGTGACCTGAGCCGAAGCTGGACAGACGCTTAACCGACTGAGCCACCCAGGTGCCCCGTGCTATGTATTATTATTAAAAGCACACAGCAGAGCTAAAGCATAAAAAGACTGCCTAGAGGATAGAATGACTTCCAACGGGTCAAAAATTGAATAGGAATACGTTGTAAGGAGAAACTAACATTAAGTTCTTGGCAAGAAAGGTGAGGGGCTGGGGGGACAGAAATAGCAGCGCCACCTCAGAAAGAGCCAGAGTTTCAACGCTTGCTCCGAGATGGCAGCCAGAGTCTCAGAACCCAGCAAGGGGAGAACTGGAAGAGAAACGCCCTGAGCAAAGCTGGGAGCAGAAAATACCCTGCCTGTCCAAGGAAAAGAACCAAAATACTTCCACCTGTCTACCCTAGCCATGAAAACAGAGCCACCCACGCAGGACCAGACCTAAGTGTTCTCAGGGCTCAGAGGACTGCTGGAAGTGTGTCCTCCATGCAGTACGGGAATCCCAAGCCAAAACAACTGAGCTCTGGCGTGGTGAGGTATACCCTGCACCATACTGCAGTGTGTACTACACTATAGTGCCGGCAATAGTAACCAGGAAATGCCTCACAAGAAGGGAACCACACAGAATATTCACAGGATAAAATATCCACAAAGGAAATTCTCAAGGAATAAGAGACTATCAAAAAATTATGAAATGCATGAGGCAATCCAGCATCGCATGAGGCAATCCAGCATCACATGAGTGACATTTCATAAGCCCAACAAACTGGAGAATTCCAACCCAAAGAATTACAGCTGCAACAATCTGAAGAGAACTAAAATATGAAACTTTAAATCTTTAAAGATAGCAATGCACTCAACAAAAATATATTGCATGCCTAGTCTAAGTCAGGCATTATCCTAGACACCAAGAATATAATAAAATGAAAATGACAAAGCCCTTGCACTCAAGAGGTTTACATTTTGAAATAAAAACAGAAATATAATAACAAATAAACATATAATAACTTTCAGATAAATGCCATGAAGAAATATAGGCAGGTAACAGAAGAGACTACAGAAACGGTTACAGAGGTGTGAAAGACTGTTCCCGGCAAAAGCGCACGGACATAGGGTCTGCTGTAGGGATGCATATTCTAGCCCAGATAGATGAAACGAAAGAGGCAGGATGGCTGAAGATGAGGGTGGAGAAACAGGGGCCACATATAGAGCCTTGCAGTCTTGGTTAAAAAGACAGTTTGTTCTAGCAGTAGTGAGGGTCTATTAATGGGTTTGAGCAGGGAGTCAAAGGTCTGCTTTATAATTTTACAAGAGCCCTCTGACTTCTGTATGGAGGATTCACTGGGGTGGGAGTAACAAGGGAAGGGAGCCCAAGAGGAGAAGCAGGAACACCAGTTAGGAGGACTGGAACTAAAGAACTACAGTTACGTGCGAGTGTGGCAAGAAGTACAGGGATCAGAGTGGAGACGGGGAGACGTCTTCGGATTCCGTGGATTTGTAGGGAATAGCCACAGATTCTGCTGTTAGACTGAATGTGGATTTAAATGAAAAGGAATCAAGGGTTACTCTCAGGTTTGGGGCCAAAGCTTATTTACTGATCTAGGGAAGATGGAAAGAAGGGCAGGTTTAGAAGAGGCGTTCTTGAGTTCAGTTTTGCATATGTTAAGTTTGAGACACCCTGGAAATCTATGACTAGTTTATTAAAAGTCTGGACTCAGTAGGGCATAGGGATGTTCTCTGAAACATATCTCCTGCCTATCCATTAGCTTTTGAGGTAGAACACATAATTTCCCAGTCACTTTAAATTGCTAAAAACCTTTAGGTCACTCCTCTTAAAATACTCTATTCTCTTAGCAATCAATCTTAGACCCACTGATTCAGAATAGGGAGGAAATGCAGTTTGCTTCTCTTTCCTGACCACCTCATTTGATTAATGTCCCCTGAGCTGGGGCTAGGAAAATGGATTTCACTTAATTAAGCATGTAATTTTCCTCCTCTGTTGCTTGCAGTCCTTTTCTCTGAGGACATGAGACTGACTGCCCTTCAATGTCATTTAGGGTAGGCACTCAAATGTCCTGTAGAATACATGTTGAGTTCTTTAAAGGAGTCTGCGAGAGCTTGCCCAGTTCTGAGGACTCCATTGCACAGTCCCCGATGTGACAGTGTTGACTCCAGTCTGGCCTAATATAGAGCCCCTCAGCTCCCTCCCCACAGTGTACCTCATGGTCTGTTAACTGTCGTCACCAAACAGGCACAAACTGGGGTAGGTGCCAGCATAAAAGCTGAAGCTTGTACGTCGTCTACAGTGCCCACTCAATCCCTGTGTGGGATTTAGACCCCAAACCATAAAACCCCTAAAGGAAAACATAATGGGTAAGCTCCTTGGCATTAGTCTTTGCAATGAATTTTTGGATTTGACACCAAAAGCCAATGCAAGAATAAACAAGTGAGATTACCTCAAACTAAAAAGCCTCTGCACACCAAAGAAATCCTTCAACAAAATATAAACGTAACCTACCAAACTGGAGAAAAAACTTGCAAACCATATATGATAAGGGGTTAACATCCAAAATATATAAAGAAAACACAAGAGCAACAAAAACAAAAACAGAAACAGTCTGGTTTAAAAATGCACAGAGAAACTGAATAAACATTTTTCCAAGAATGACTTCCAAATGGGCAACATGAAAAACCATTCAAAATAACTTATCATCAGGGAAATGCAAGTCAAAACAACAGATGACACTCACACTGATAAAGTTAACATATAACCAAGTTCAGAATATTCTATTACTAATATATAGTGGTGTGTTAATCACTTAAATCTAGTATAAAGGTTTAAAGGACAAAAGTACTAAAATAACTGTAACTACAATAATTTGTTATGGATATGCAATAGGAGGAGTAAATTATGATATCAAATACATAAAATATAGGAGGAAATAAAAGGACAGTGTTTTGTACAGGATTGAAAATATCAGCTTAAAATAGACTGCTACGAAATGTTTTATGGGGGTGCCGGGGTGGCTCAGTCGGTTAAGTGTCCAGCTTTGGCTCAGGTCATGATCTCACGGTTTGTGGGTTCGAGCCCCACATTGGGCTCTGTGCTGACAGCTGTCCCTCTTTCTCTGACCCTCCTCTGCTCACACTGTCTCTCAAAAATAAATTTAAAAGAAATTTTTTAAATAAAATGTTTTATGTAAGCCTCATGATAATCACAAGGCAAACCCTAGAGTATATTCACAAAAGATAAAGAGAACAGGATCAAATCATACAACTTGGGAAAATTCTCGATTCACAAATAAAATTAGCAAAAGAGGAATACAGGAATAAGGGGCTTAAAAAAGCAGCCAAGAAAACAGTAAGATGGCATTAGTAAATCCTTATCTGTCATTAATTACCCTATATATAATTAGATTAAATTCTTCAATAAAGAGGTAGAAATAATTTAAAAAATAAGACTGAGGTATATGCTACTTACAAGAAACTCACTTCACCTTTCAGGATACACTTAGGCCTACAGTGAAGATGACAAAAGACATTACATGCATGAGGAAATCAAAAGAGAACAGAGAGGAAGCTGTACTTACATCAGACAAAACAGACTTTAAACAAAGACTATAACAAGAGACAAAGAAGTTCATTATATAATTATAAAGTTATCAATTCTTCAAAAAGATATAACAATTACAAATACATATGCACCCAACTTTGCAGCAGTTAAGTATATTAAGCAAATACTAACAGATATGAAGGGAGAAATAGACAATAATACTATAATCGTAGGGGACTTCAACACGTCACTTTCAAAGATCATACACAGACCGAAAATCAATAAAGAAGGGAACAGTGGATTTGAAACATATCTTAAGCCAATGAACCTAACAGACATATACAAAACATTCCACCCAACAGCTGGATAAACATTCTCAAGTGCACACATACATTCTCTAGCTTTATAGATCATATCTTAGTTCACAATATAAGGCTTAGCAAATACAGAAGACATCAAATACCTCTTCCAACCAAAATGCTATGACACTAGAAATCAATACTAGGAGGAAAACAAGAAAATTCACAAATGTATGGACATTAAACAACCGGCCACTGAACAATCAGTGGGTCACAGAAGAAATCAAAAGGCAAATCAAAAAATGTAAGACAAAAAGTAGAAAAACAACATACCAAAATTTAAGAGATGCAGCAAAAGCAGTTCTCAGGGGGAAGTTTTGTAATGAAAAACACCTATGTTAAGAAAACCCACAAACAACCTAATTTTACACCTCAAGGAATTACAGAAAGAACAGACTGAGCCAAACTTAACAGAAGGGAAGAAACACTAAAGATGAAATCAGAAATAAGTGAAATAGAGACCAGAAAACAATAGAGAAGATCAAGGAAATGAAGAGCTGTTTTTCTAAAAAGATCAATAAAATTGACAAACTATTAGCTAGAGTTAAGTGAAAAAGAGAAGACTCTAACAAAACCAGAAATGAAACAGGAGCCATTACAACTGAAACCACAGAAATACAAACATCATACAAGACTAATTATAAATACTTATATGCCAACAACTTGAAAACCTAAAAGAGATGGATATTCCTAGAACCATACAACCCATCAAGATTGAATCAGAAAGTAATAAAATTTTAACAGACTAATAACGTGTAAGGAAACTGAAGCAGTAATCAAACCTCCCAACAGAGAAATGCCCAACACCCAATTGTTTCACTGGTTAGTTACATCAAACATTTAAAAAGAGGTGACATTAATCTCCCTCAAATTCTTCCCCAAGAGATGAAGTGGAGGAACAGTCTCAAGTTTTATGAGGCCAGCATTAACCCCATGACAAAGACACTACAATGAAAGAAAACTACAAACCAATATTCCTGATTTTAAAAAAAGATACAGAAAATCTAAACAAAATACTAGGAAACCAAATTCAACATCACACTCACAAGATCATGCACCATGATAAAGTAGGATTTACCCCTAGGATATAAGGATGGCTCAACACATACAAATCAATAAATGTGATACATCATATTAATAGAATGAAAGATAAAAATCATATGATCATTTCAAGAGATGCAAAATAAAAAGTATTTGATAATAAAAATTCTCAGCAAATTAGATGTAGAAGAAATATACCTCAACAGGATAAAAGCCATATGGGAAAACCCGCAACTACTATCATACTCTATAGTAAAAGGCTGAAAGCTCTTCCTCTAATATCAGGAATAGGGCAATGGTGCCCACTCTCACCACTGCTATTCAATGTAGCGCTGGAAGTCCTGGCCAGAGCTATTAGCTAAGGATAAGAAATTAAAGGAATTCAAAATAGAAAGGAAGAAGCAAAACTGTCTCTGCATGCACATGATATGATTTTATATTCAGAATACCTCCAAGATTCTATCGAAAATCTGTTAAAACTAATAAATTCAGGGGCACCTGGGTGGCTCAGTGCGACTTTAGCTCAGGTCCTGATCTCACTGTTCCTGGGTTCAAGCCCCGTGTCAGGCTCTGTGCTGACAGCTCAGAGCCTGAGGGCTGTCTTCAGATTCTGTGTCTCCCTCTCTCTCTGACCCTTCGCTGCTCACACTGTCTCTCTCTCTCTCAAAAATAAATAAAACATTTTTTAAAAATTAAAAAAAAACAATAAATTCAGTAAAGTTGCTGGATACAAAATATATACACCAAATCAGTTGCATTTCTACACCCTAACAATAAAACATCTGAAAAACAATCCCATTTACAATAGCATCAAAAACAATAAAATACTTAGGGATAATTTTAACCAAGAATGTGAAAGATCTGTATTCTAAGGATGCCGATGAAAGAACTTGAGGACACAAATATATGGAAACATATCACGTGTTCATGCACTAGAAGAATATTATTAAAAGTCCATAACCATCTATAGAGTCAATGCAATTCCTATCAATTTTCGAAAGGCAATTTCCCAGAAATAGAAAATACGATTTTAAAATTCGTAAGATAACCACAAAAGATTCTGAATAACCAAAGCAATCCTGGGAAAAAGAACAAAGCTGAAGGCATCACATCTCCTGATCTGAAACACTATTACAAAGCTATAGTAATCAAAACAGCATAAAACACTGACCAATGGAATAGACTTGAGAGCCCAGAAATAAACCTGCTCATATTCAGCCATCTACTATTCACAAGGGAGCCAAGAATATTCAGTGGGGAAAGGACAGTCTCTCCAATACATGGTGCTGGGAAAACAACACATCCACATGCAAAAGAATGAAATAAGACTCCTATCTTACTCCACTCACAAAAATAAATTCAAAATTGATGACCAAAAACTGTAAAATTCTTAGGAAAAACATTAAGGGAAAAACTCCTAATATTGGACAAAATGTAAAGGTGGATATCACCAAACTAAAAGGTGACTGCAAAGCCAAAGAAACAATCTGCAAAATGAAAAGGCAACTTACAGAATTAGAAAAAATATCTGCAAATCCCTTATTTGATAAGAGGTTCATTTCATACATATATCTCATGTATTATAAATATAGAACTCATCAACTCAATAGCAAAAATTTTGATTTAAAAATGAGCAGCAGAACTGGATTGACATTTTTTTTTCAGAGAAAACATACAAAGGCTAACAGGTACATGAAAAAATGTTCAACATCACTGAGAGATGCAAATCAGAAATACAATGAGCTATCACCTCACATCTGTTATAATGGCTATTATCATAAAGGGAAGAAACAAATAGTGAGGCCGTGGAGGAAAGGGAACCTTGTCCACTGTTGATGAGTGCACCCTGTGAGGTTCCTAGAAAATTAAAAATAGAACTACAATATGATCCAGCAATCCTACATCCAAATATATATCCGAAGCAGATAAAATCACTATCTCAAAGAGATATCTGTACCCTTATGCTCACTACAAAGTCATTTACAATAGCTGAGACATGGAAACAATCTCAGTATCCATCAGCAGATGAATGGGTACACATATATATACCATTTGTGATACCACTACAAAATGTAGAATTGTGGTACACACACACACACACACACACACACAGCATAATTACGTGAGGAATTAGAAGTGTTAATTAACCTTATTGTGGTAATCATACCACATTTGTGTATTAAACCATCACATTGTACACCTTAAACTTACATGTTATATGTCAATAATATCTCGATGAAGCTGGAAAAAAATTAGTGAGACAAAATCAAGAACCCAGAGACAGACCTTTATTATATAATAAAGTTGATCTCATAACAGATGCAGAATTCAATAATTGGCCTTGGGTCAATTTAGTGTGTATATATACACTGTATATGTACACTCATATATAAAGACACTATATATAATATATAAAGACATTGTATATATACACTCATATAGAGAGAGACAACTTTATATAGTGTCTATATACATATATATACACAGACACTATATATATATACACTCAAATATATATATATATAAAATAAATGATCTACCTCATACTATTTTCCTAAAAATAAATCCAGTTGAATCAAATACCTAAATATCTATTACCATTTAAGTAAACAGTATAATTGATATATGACTCAAAAAGGGAAGAGACTTCCTTCTAAAATACTCAGAAAAAAGGTAAAATGAATGTTGACTAACAAAAACTCAAAACTTCTTATGGACCAAACACAGTACAAACAAGGTTAAAGGACAAGAAGCAGTCAGATTGACAGAAAATATTTGCGGTATGCATAACAATGTTATACAGCATTAAGAATATAAATAAAATCCCATGATCCGTAAGAAAAATGAGTTACATGACTTAAGGATAAGAATAAACAATTCACAAAACAGGGAAATAGAAAACCTAATCAACATGAATTGCCAAATCTCATTAATGATCAAAAATGCAACATAAAGATGAGATACTGCTTTTCTCAAAATATATTGGCCAAAATTTTAAAGCTGGACCTTGAGGGTGTCATGCTAAGCGAAATAAGTCAGGCAGAGAAGGATAGATACCATATGTTTGCATTCATAGGTCTAACAGGACAGGCCTGGCAGGGGACCATGGGGAGAGGAAGGGGGAAAGAGAGCGGGGATGAGTGAGGGACACGGATCAAGGGAGACTATTGAATACTGGAGACGAACCATGGACTGAGGGG